>JANTPZ010000123.1:0-42615 GCA_025593235.1 Vachellia pachyceras | reverse complement strand
CATTTAGATTTCTTTGAATAATCATTGTCAAGGGAATTCTTACATCATACTAGCCAAAACCACATTTCCTGACCCCAAGTTTGGTCATTGTTAAAAAAATATAGAGAAATGTGAAAATTTTGGGCCAATGGGAGACAAGAAATTAGATTACCTTACAATCTGATTGTCCATCAGCTCCCAATATGTTCATTATACTAGACCTGGATGAATTAGGAGAAAAGCCCTCCCAGGGAGGAACAAAAATTACTTTGGTGCACTGGATAGGAACAAGGTTCCGGCTTAGTTTCTCCCACCAAACAGATCCCAATGACCACCATCTGATCATTAGCCCATGTTCGGAAAAGGCAACCAGCCCCTGCAGTTGAAAATTGGCAAGTTCTAGATGAAAATGATATAATACATTATAAAATATAATCGTAAAAAATTACATTTTCACATTTATTCATCCAGCTTATATAGGTCAATAAAGTTTGATGAAGCACTATGGGACACTAAAGTGTTTGAATTAGATAATCGTACAAAATATATTGAGAGGGTACGAGGCATGAAGCTGGGATCAACAGCATTCGTTCCAGTAATGATTTTATATCTAGCCAAGCATGTCTCAAGACTTGCTTACATTTTCATCGTCAATAACAGCACAGTAACACAGCCTGATGTCAGCAACAGCCTATTACCACGCACGCTTAATCAGATGGTCAATGAACTTTATAGTTTGTTTATCCAGCCTAATGCATTCAGGTTCTGAATTAGGAACCCAAAAATGCTCACAAAAGACATCCTAAATTTCCTTTTTATCATGGCTAAGTGAGCTAAACAAACACCAGCTAACCGGATCACATGAAGAATCAATGCATTGAAAAGTTATTTTAATCATTTTTGGGTGTTGGGTACCTCTCCATCAGGTGAAAAGCTTAGTGCTGAAATAGCAGTGAACATTGTTTCCGATGCCGCTGCAAGCAAACTTGGGAGGCCAGGAGGCCCACTTGCATCCAAAACTTTTATCATTGTCACGCTGCATGAAAAACAAAGACAAGACAGAACCTTATAAATGAAAGGTAGTACAAAAGTGTGCAGAGAGGTAAAGAGTAGAAACAAGAATTTAAAACGTGATCATATGGAATGCCAAATAGGTCAGCTACACGGTAAATCATGATTAATTGAATTCCATCCTTTAGGTTCCACAAAATTTTTCATTTATATCATTCAATGGCCTTTTACAACCTGTTAGTAACCAGTAGTTCCCAAACTCGAATCAGAACAGTAAATATAACGGCAGAAAAATGATGAGCTTGAGATTTGCTATTCCAGTAGTTAATACTACTACACTGTATCAGGGAGGAACTAGAGCCTTGGTTTCCTGTCTATTTCATTTTGACCCTCCAAAATAATAATTGTAGTTCTATCTGTGGATTTATCATAAATGAAATGAAATCACAAGTTGAGAGCAAACCTCTACAAGTTCATGAGATAGGCAGACAACAACCAATTAACAGTTTCACCTGTGAAAGACTAGCGATATATTTACACCTCCATACTGCTATAACCACTTGAGTTCCAATAGTAAATTCATGTTATAATACCTTTGCATGTCATAAACCCTAATGATTGGGTTATTAACCTCTCTAATCACATCCCCAACTGCCAATCTGGTCCATGTATCATTCATAGCAACCATTGGATATATATGTATAACTTCCTTTAAAGTTGTCATTGAACTCTGGAAGCAAATTTTCCTCATGACTGAGTTGCTCGGATCTATTGTTTGTAAAATGAAGTTGACAACCTGCAGATCTGTCCAACTGTCACAGAAGTTCATGCTTATATATTTATGAGATCTAATCTAATTAGTACCAAAAATTAAAACTCCAAGGGCTGAAAAAACAACTGAAACAACATGCTTTACAATAAAAACAATGTGCCCTCTCAAATTAGAGTCTCCCACAGCACCCAACTACCAGTCACCAGAAACACAAAGAACAATAACAAGTTCACTGGGCAAATAAGAAGCAAAGGCACCCAACCCTGAAGGGTAAATATAAGAATTCCAAACTCAAAGGCACCAGCACCTTATGACCTTCTGCGAAAAGAAATAAATTATTATTTTCCATCAGCTACAGGCATTTGATACTCAACGCTACCAAGATCAACTTTGAGCGTTGTTGACCTAATAGGATGTAGCTCTCTCAGTATGAATTTCTTCCATCCACAAGGTTTGATACCTTAACTTTGCTCAAGGGATCACAAATGAATGGGAATGTTTTTGACAAATATCATACAATAATATTTCTATTTTCACACTAATATTCTTCCAATATAACTCTACAAAAAGTATTTCATTTCACTAAAGAGAAAAAGATATTAGCATAGGAAAATCATTTCAATGGTAATTGCTATGAGAATCAAACCAAAAAATAAATGAATAAATAGATCAACATCATGCTGGTATAAATAGGGAACCTATAGCACAAGGTGCAGTGAATAACTTCACTAACCTTGTCAAGATAATGAGCCAAGTTCCTTGGAGAACCACGCATAACCCTGATGAGAGTCATCAGGGATACTAAGTGGACAGGTGAATCAGATGCAGTAGACCAAATTTGCCTTTCAACCAGAGTCAAAAAACCAGGTATATCAGCCATGGCTAAACTTGGAAGAAGAATCTCAATCAAAGACTGTTGAATAGAAACTGACACAGCTGGAATTTCTGAAACTAAATTTGTGGATGTCCCATTCAATTCTAGTTGGAAAAAGATATCCCCAATCAGACGAGGTATCTCAGACCCAATGCAATCTTTCCATGTATTCTCCATGCCCTCTGCAAGAAGCTCAGCAGCAGTGGAACTATACTTCTCATTCATGGCCATAGCCAACTTCATCAATGGTTGAACAACTAATGTGGCAACGCTTGGCTTCACAAGACTAGGATACCATATTGCCAATGCAGCAGCAACAATAATGTGAGATGTCATTGCATCTTGACTTGTTCCCCCAACACAAGAAATCCAATCTTGCACTTCAAATGATTCTAACCATGCAAGTATATTGGATTCCTCAATTTGGGAGATTACTTCATCATCACTTTTTAATCCTGTATTACCCTGCTCTTTACCTCTGCTTCCAGCTACAGAGTTAATATCGGTTTGCTCAATAGAGTTTAAACTGCACAGAGGTAGTGGGATGGCATGAGAGGCTGCACAATGAAATAAAGAACGTGCTGCCATACGTACATGTTCGCTCTCACATTGCCAAAAAGCCACCAGAAGCTGTAAACAGAGGATGAAAATTGAAGGCACAGTGTAGTGTGAAGTATCAACTGACTCATGAATCATTTAATCACAAATAAACCTAGTCAATAATCCAAAATGTAATATACTATATCCAACATTAAAAGTGATTATTCTGGTTACCTTATATTATGAAACAAAATTAAAATGCTTTAGACATCATGTCAGACGGATTGAAATATAAATTATAAAACTCCTATTTAAAACAATGTTCCTCTAGTTGTTAAAAGAAAAAAGAAACATAGTTCCCCTCTTCTTTTGAAGCAATCAACAACCCGTAATGGCATGCAGTTGATATCATATCACCACACTAATATGTCAGACTGCAAATATTTTTCCTTTCAAGAATATCAAAACTAAATTTCTGGATTAGCAACTCTTCACCATTTAAAACAATGAAACATTAGATCAAAAAACGTATCTTGCAAAAAATAATCATTGACTAAGAAAATAAGATTGATTAACGAAGGAAAAAAAGCTTCTAAATTAAGAAAAATGGATATTGATATGGTTAGGTCTCTAATCAACCGACAGACTGTGTGTGGACCCATGCAAACAGCACAAAGCTTATTAACTAGACCAAATAACAGTCATCAGAACAAATTATACAAGCCAGCGTATTAATGAGAATATATAATACACTGATGTGAAATTTATTTGACCATCAAAAAAAATATTGAGTTTCATATAGAAAAGCTCTTCAATCAGCATAAAAAGCAAATTATGAGAAATCCATCCCATAGACCAATTAAGAGGAATAATCTCTCTCTCAATATATATATATATATATTTAGTGGAAGTAAAAACCGTCAGCAAAGTTCAGCATTATTGAAGACTGCAACAGTATAATGCATGCCATGATCATCGGTATCCCCCCAAAACAATAATATAGGGGCATGACAGAGATTATTTTATAATAAAATAAACAAGAGCCAAAAGGCAATTCAACATATTACAACCTGCAATGAAGGTGGCTTCACATCTGGAATTTTTTCTGTGAAATTCCGAGTATAGAATGCTGCTAAAGAACTGCACAAGACACCCTCAACATCACCACAATTTCGCCCAAATGGGAATGTTTGTAAAGAGAAAGTAAGGGGGAATGAATACTTTAAGCTGGGAGGTGGAATATGCATTTAAGATCACAAGGCAACTTTATTTGCCTGGCGGCAAAGATCCAATTCACAAGAGAAAGAGTCATCAAGAATAGTGAACAACAGGAAAGAATCACTGTAATCATCACAATATCTAAACAGAAAAACCTAATCTGTTGCTCGTACTTGAATATTCTAAATAATTTATTTGGCAAATTTACTTGAACCTCTGGACAGATAGTAATATCGAGAACTAACAAAAATTCAGGTGATAGACTAATATAGGCATTGGAAAAGCTTCCTTTTCTTCTTTTGGAGTTTAAATCCATTCTTTGAGAGAATTTATATAGGTGGCACCAGAAAAAAAAAAGATAAGAAAAAAGACACAAAAAAACCCACTAGCAAAACCTACAAGTTAACTGATAGATTAAAATATCTAGGACCACATAGATGTTCCCAGTTTCAGAAAAACATTAAAAAGGATTTGGGCCAAGATAGCTTCCAATAGTTCCTTTCGTGTGCTTATTGAGCTTTAATTCATAGTAACCTTCCAGAAACACCTGCGGTACTTTTTTCATTTTAGCTTTCCTCCTTAGTAAAATTAAAGTCATTTTCAAGTGTAGAAGTTTGCAAGTAAACTGATTTGAGTGCTTTGATAATATATTGCTACTATACCTGCTAGCCGCTGAATCGAAGTGAGACATGCTAATCAAACGTTGGGCAAGGGATACCATCATCAATGACCTCATTGCACAAAACTCAGCTGATGATTTCCAAAGCTGAAATGTGATTTTGAATGTCTCAGGAAATGTTGAAAGTAGAGATAAGAAAAGAGGTCCTAACTTGCAGCACAACTCAGATTACCTCAAGAACAGCATTTAGACCAGGAAATGTCAATGTCAAAGACCCTCTATCCCCCTGCAGACCTGCAGCTAATTTAAAATTTTCCGGTCTCCTCAGCTTCATGTCTCTCATCAGTATATCATCAAGCTCAGTGTCGACATCCCACAAATGTAAAAATGACAAACTAAATCGAAGTAAGTATTCTTCAAATAGCTTATCATGCCCCTCCACAGTATCAGTTAGGACTTCGTTTGTTTCTTGACTTTCATAGCTGGAATTTCGTTTCTGATCATTCTGCTGCTTTGCATTGATATTCACTGGCTCAGAACCTCCACTGACAATGGCCTCAGGCTTCTGATATGAGAATACCAATGATGCAAGATCAAAACTCAAAGCCACAATACCAGGGAATGGGTTAAAGCATTTTATTGGGTGCTTCTTACTCCAGAGGGCGGACAGAGAAGATGAATGTGCTTTATCTTTATTCACATAGTCTGCATGAGTTTGGGAAGCATTCAGTTCAGCCACATTTGAAATGCTTGGTGATGACCTAGATGAAGCGACCAAGCTCCCTGGAATACTGGATGAGGACTTAAACCTTCCATCTTCAACAGTTGGGAGAAGTAATGAAGAAACTGATGTATTTCCATTCAACAATGTGCCAGATATGGAGTTCATGCTATCACAAAAATGATCAAACATAGAACGTGCAGCTGTACCATGAAGAATTCGCTCACAACAACCAGTCTTTACATCCCATATGTATAATAGAACAGAAGTATCAGATGTTCCGTTATGTGTTTGGCAGAGACATGCAATGTAACCTCTAGCTCCATCCCATACAACTTTCGAAGGATAGTTCATGTGACCAGGAAACATTCTCTCCACCTGCAAAGTTTCAAGAGAAACAAGAGCAACACATGAGTCATCTCCGATTGAAAGGAAGCAATTGCTCCAAGGATGATCAGTCAAAGACGGGGGAAGAATAATTTGGCGCACTGGCGCTACATGATGATGCATAACCATAATAAGACAGCCAGTGTCGAGATCCCACATACGAACTGTGCAATCCACACTTCCAGACACCAAAACGTGATTAAAACTCCGGCCTTCAGAGCCACCCATCATTCGATGAGCTGCCAAACAAAGTATAGCGTTTGTGTGCCCAGAGAAGTGTTGTTTACATGCAACTGACTTTTCCTCAGTTTTGGAACTTACACCATCTAAACTCATCCTCTGAAACATATCAAATCTTACAACCTCTATTAATCCACTTAAGAAACCATACACAACAGCATAAGGAGCAATAAGGCCCTCTGATATGACCATTGAAGAAGAGACAATCAGACCCTTGTCAATATTGTTATTACTTGAGAATTCCATATTAGAAGTTGATTCTGCCCCTACACCATTTAACCCTCTCAACTGATCAGACTTCTCAAACAGGTCAGTGAAGGATACACCTTCCCTGAGCATTCTACATTGCTGGTAAAATTTACCATGCTTATTGTCAAAATGATGTGGTGACCAGATAGTGACATGGGGTCTCCATAGTGAAGGGTCCTCAAAGTGAAAGCAGACAGATTCAATACGGAGCAGACAATGATAAACTTGAACGAAAAAAATGGATACTCTCATATCAGGCTTATAATAAGTAGACGGAATTTCAGAATAAGGTTCACATTGAAAAATGTCATTCTGATATGATATTTTATACACAACAGCATATCCTATATTATTCCAGACAACAAAATTCTCTGGAATCAAACAACTCTTTTCATGGCAATTCCGCATAGTCCTTGCACCCACAGTTTCAAGAAATATGGCCCCCATCACATGTGCTTGGGTAGAATGCTCATCAGAGCATAAAAGATTATCCGAAAAGGAAATCTCTCCCAATTTTGTATCACTAGACAGTAACCTGAAAATGCAGTGGTCTTCAAACATAAAAGCAGCAACATTCCCATGGGTTGCAATTGAAATAATTTGTTGCACACCACTCAATCCCTCAGCCCAAACAGAACTTTCTAACAGAGATGTATCTTTATTTGAACTAGAAAAGTTTTCCTCATGATCATGAGGATCCTTTGAAACAGGAACCATTTGTTGCTTACCAACTGAATCAGCAACAAATATAGAATGCCTCTCTTTATCATTATCCACTGAAACTACAGCCATAAACTTCATGGGTCCAATAGATAGATTCCCATGAAAGACAGTTTGGATAATGGTAAGTGAATATGTGTCGACTATAACGATAGTGCATTTTGGAGGCTTCCTAGGCTGAATTTCTCTATCAATCAAACTGTCATTTTCTTCAGCGGCATTCACAGAATAGCGGTCTGATGAATGGACAGTGTCCATGAAAGAACAACCAATACACACATATCTTGCTCTTGAAGTGAGTGTTCGAATCATGCATGGACTACCTACCCAAGGAGGCAATTTCCTCCTGCACCGGCAATGACCACTGCTTCTACTCCATACACACAAGAAGCCATCGGTACATGCACTTATTAATGCACTAAAATTACTTGAAGTAGATCCGACCACTACATTACTTAAACTGCCTGTATCTTTTTTGGCTATTGTAGGACTGCAAGTTCCAAGATCAGTGATCGGTGCAGCATGACCACACAAAATACCCACTGCTTTAACTTCCTGCAATGGTAAGTTTACTCTTAGCTCAGGGCAAAACTTCAAGGCTATAGTTCGCATAAAAAAAGCATTATATTAATACACGAATTCATGCATTATACGCTTAACTGCTGCATCTGAGAACAATTAACATGGGAAAGGCAAAACTGCAGCATCATGATATTTGAAGTCATCATTTATGCATAAGAAAAGAGAAGTCAAGCAGTGGGAAAGTATGTAAATACCGGACTAGAATAGCTATCGGGTACGGCCCACCAGATGATGGAGCCATCAGATGCACCAGTATAGAAGGATGGCGGTTGACTGAAACTGGCTACCGCAGTAACTCTGTGAGGTGGGGGAGTGCCAGACCATATGCAAGCTACCGATCGGCACTTCATGATTCACTTCAATTGCCAGCGTGCAAGCATTTTATATGATGAAAATCAGAGAGCTTTCGACAGGCTAAGCGATGCTCGAGATGGCGCCACCAATCTATCTACCACTCCTCCTGTCCAAATAGGCCCCAGAATCTGAGGTCTGCAAAACAAATGTTTCCTTGTAAACATTCAATAGCAAGTGAATTATATAAAATTAACTATTGATTATTAGTTTCTTGAACGAAGAAAACGAGTTTGTTCGGAGTTACATCTTGTAATGCTAACTACTAGGAGATAGAATGAGGGCGCAGTAGTCGGGCAGTGACCAAAAGGATTAGAGGTAGAAGGATTGGAATGTTGGAAGGGAGCGGAGGCAAATCAATGTGTTGATCTCGTACAAATTTGTACTTGTCTGAAGATGTATCCTCACCTTCTAATCCCCCCCCCCCCAAAATTCTCGGCGGAAATTGACAACCTGTTTGGCGCAGAGGAAAATCTGTAAGCTGTTTGGTGGCTGGAAACTAAGGAATGGAAAAGGATGAATGGGCATGAAGGGAAGGAAAGCCTTTTCTTGTAGAGATAATAGTATAGTATAATACCTATTCTACCCTCCCTTGGACTTCGTCTGCTCCCATTTACGACTCGAGCGATGAAGAACAGTGATCGGAATATTTGATCTCCGACCCACCTAACGTCTATGTTTGGAAAAAATTTATTTCTAACAATACAAAGATAAAATTATTTTAAAATTTGTAAAAATCATTTTGAAATCTATAAAAATCATCTTGAAATCCGTAAACTTTTATTGGATTCCGTAAATTCTTCTCGGAATCCGTAAACTCCTTTTTCCCAATGGATTCCCAAACACACCCAATATATGTTTTAGTTACTGAGGGAAGTTATTTTTTAATATGATTTACTAGTTAATGTGAAATGAATTTTATCTCAACTTGTATATACATATTTTTATATTGTTAATGCATACAAAGTCTTAAATTTGTTTTGTTCGTGTCACATCTTAAAAATTTTAAAGGGAATCGGCACAAAATATGAGCGATATAACATTCCTTAGATCTTCGATTTGTAAATATCTACTACTTCCCAAAATGATAAATAATATAATTGAAGGATTTTGGACATATATGACAAATCAAACGTTGATGCGGATACTCACGCCAAAGATGGATCACAGACTAGATCCAAATTACGAGACATAGCAAAAACACCTTACTTTGAAAGAAGAAAAGAAGGAATCTTTTAGAGAGAGAGATTGGGAATTTCTCGTTCTGTGTGTTGTGTTGTTGTTATGTAAATGCAAGCGGGTGAGACTCATAAATTAAATCGTGCGGTTACTGCTCACATAACCGCTCCCCCTATTCTCTCTCCACAACCGTTCCCACGCAGATTTAAATTTCAAATTTAAGCTTTTAGGGAAAAACACTATTTTATTCCCACAGCTTTGTATATTCACGTTTTTACCCCAAAATGGGTTCTGAGCCTAATCCACTAAGGGTGGTCCATATTCTAACAATAATAATCTAAAATGTGTATGAATCCCATCTCAGACATCTACAATATGCGAAAAGTTGGGAAAGTTCTGTCGCTTGCCCTCCATCTATGGAGGAGGAAGATTTGCTGTTTCGGAGCTCAAAGAAAGTTAAGAATGATTTTAAGCACTATGAAGTTGATTAGCTTCAGGGACAATGGCCACATTTGGGTGGTGTTTCAAGTTCTTATCAAGAGGGAGGGACTTCATTCTTAGAGAAACTAAATGGGACTAACATGAATGAAGATATTGAAGAGAATAATGATGAAGATATACTATCGGATGACTCTTTCTCTGATGATTCTCAGAAAAGCAAGGATGCTGAAAATGAGGAACCTTTATGTACCACTGTGGAAGATCCTAATAGAAATTTCCCAACATTCTCCTTCTCTAAATGAGTGGATAAGAGGCTGTATAAAGCTTGGAAAAATGCTGTGATCGTTAAGCTTCTGGGAAGACAGATTGGTTACAAGGACTTGACTCAAAGATTGCAGACCATGTGGGCTAAAAAAGGTATAGTTAATGTAATTAATATTGAACATGGTTATTTTGTGGTTAAGCTATCCAAAAAGGAGGATTATAGCAATGCACTAACAAGAGGTCCTTGGATGATTTTTTATCATTATTTGACTATCCAACCTTGGGAGGCTGGTATCAAGTCTCATAAAGCATCTATTAGCAAAGTTGTGATGTGCGTTAGGATACCAAAAATACCTATGGAATACTATAATGAAGAAGCTTTGACCTGTATTGGAAATAGAATTGATAAAACGTTGAGAGTGGATATGCACACGTCTTGCCAACTTAGGGGTCATTTCACAAGAATATGTGTATTAGGTGAGTTGGGAAAACAACTCATGCATGGGTTTACTCTTGATGGGGAGGAACATTGTCTTGAATATAAAGGCTTGCATCTTCTTTGTACAAAATGTGGGATTTATGGCCATAGATAGGAGGCTTGTCCTTTAGAGAGTACTAAAAATAGCATTAATGAGGAAGTAAGGGAGAAGGAGGGTAAAAACCAACATGGTCAAGAGATTAACGAGCTTGTGTATGCCGCTGATCAATGGAAAATTGTTGAGAAGCACCGATACTAGAAAAGCAAGGAGAGGAACAGTGAGCAAGCTGGAATGCAAAGAGTAGGTTTGTGTTTCAATGTGTTAGATAACATGGCTTCAGATGAAAACTCTGATCACAATGTTCCATCGGTGTCAAGGGAGGGCTTGCATACTATAACAAGGCAAGAAGTAAAGGTGTCAACGTCTCGTCTAGAGCTTAGCCATTGGGAGGGAAGACAGAAAATGAGTGCAAAAGATGGGCAGCGCCACTCCATTGATAAGACATATGTGAGGGCGCAAAGGGAAATAAATGGAAAGGGAAATCAGAATGGCAGCTTTAAGAGGGTAGAAAAGAGTATAAGGAGAATAGAAAGTAACATTCCTGTCAAAATAATTGAGGAGAATAGACAATTCTTTCATTGTGAATGCTCAATTGCGGGTGTTCCAAATTTTTTAATTACTGTTGTGTATGCTATTCCCCATTCAAATTTTAGACAAATTCTTTGGGAAAGGCTTGAAACTCTGGCCTCTGATACTTCTATGCCTTGGATTGTTTATGGTGATTTCAATGATATAAGTTGCTCTAATGAGCATGTGGGACGCTCTACGGTTAATTTAGCGCATCTGAATTTTTTAATGATAAAATTATGGCTTGCAATCTCTCTTATTTGGGGGTGGTTGGTCCAAAATTCACTTGGAAAGGCCCTTGCCTCACAAGATTTACACGATTATATGAAAGACTTGATAGGGCTCTTGTTAATTCTCACCTTCTTTCTCTTATGCCTGACTGTTTCCTCAAGGTGCTGCCACGTACTCTATTTTCTAATCACAATCCTATCATTTTATCTTTGGGATTTGGCAATCAAAGACACTATGGTGATCATCCCTTTCGTTTCGAGGCTATATGGTTGACTCATGATGATTTCCAGTCTTTTCTTACTAATACTTGGGTAGAGAATGGTGATCTATCTTCAAATATGTAGAATTTGAAATTGCAGCTTACTGTTTGGAATAGAGAAGTGTTTGTCTTGTTGAAAAAAAGGATCACAATATTTTGGCCCGTTTGAATTGTGTTCAGAGGTCATCCTCTTATCCTTACTCTAATTTCTTGTGTAAACTGGAAAAAGATTTACATCAGGATTTAGAGAAGGTGCTTAAGTTAGAAGAGATTAAATGGTTCCAGAAATCCCGAGCGGATTGGATTACTCAAGGATATCGTAATACTAGATATTATCATTTGAAAACTAATTCTAGGAGACGGAAAAATAAGATTCGTGCTCTTAGGGATGCTAATGGAAATTAGGTGGAGAAGAATGAAGACTTGAAAATCCTAGTGATAAAGTATTTCCAAAATTTGTTTCAGGTCAAAGAAGGCTTCCTTTCATCTCTCAATTCTACGACTAGCTTCCATATTATTGATAAATCTATTTTAGCCTAAATGGGTAAGACTCCTAGTGAAGAGGAAATTCGTCGAGCAATTTTTTATATGGGTCCTAATAAGGCCCCTGGTTATGATGGGTTTTCTCATGTTTTCTTCCAAAAGAATTGGAATACTGTTGGTAATACTGTTTGTAAATTTGTTAAAGCGGCTTTTGAGGGTAATATGGATTTGGCCGAAGCGAATAAAACCTTGATTACTCTTATCCCCAAAAGAGATAACACTGAGAGAGTGGAGCAATTTCATCTATTTCTCTATGCTCTGTTCATTACAAGTGTATCACAAAGATTATTTCCAAGATGTTGAAGAGGATAATGAATGACCTCATATCTCCTTTTCAAGCTGGTTTTATCCCTGGGCGCCACATTCAAGATAACATAATTATTGGCCAAGAAATATTACATACTATGTATAGATCCTGGGGAATGAAAGGTTTTATGGCTCTTAAAATTGATCTTGAAAAGGCTTATGACAGTGTTAATTGGGATTTTATGAGACTTAGTCTTGAAGAAATAGGGTTAAAGGAGGCTTTTATTAATCTTATAATGATTGCGTCTCTTCTACTCCTATAATATTTTGTGGAATGGAGATTTTTCTGAATTCTTCACCCCAAAGAGGGGTCTCCATCAGGAGGATCCTACATCCCCTTTTTTGTATGTTATTTATATGGATAGGTTATCTCATATTATTAATCATGCTGTGAATGCTAATCAGTGGCAACCCTTTTGCATTGGTAGAGACGGACCTCACATTGCACACCTCATGTTTGCAGATGATCTGCTTTTTTTTTTTGGAAGGCCACGGAGAAACAAATTTTAGCCATGATGCCTTCCCTTGATAATTTCTGCAATGCTTCGGGAGCAAAGGTCAGTAAAGAGAAATCATTTATCTTTTTCTCCAAAAAAGTGCCTACCAGGATGAGAAGGAAAATCCAAGCAATCTCGGGCATGAAAATGTCAACTGAAATTGGGAAATATCTAGGCTTTCCTCTTTCTAGGAAGAGAAGATCGACAGAAAAGTTCCAATACATAGTGGATAGAGTTCGAGCCAAATTGTCTGCTTGGAAAGTTAATTGTCTCTCGATTGCAGGAAGAATCGCTCTTGCTAAATCTGTGCTCAGCTCTTGCCCTCTCTATCCAATGCAAGTGGCTGAAATTCCTGCGACCATTTTCCATGAGGTCGAAAAGATTAAACGAAACTTCATCTAGGGCACTAAGAATAGAAAGGCTTTCCACCCTGTGCACTGGGAGGTGATTACTCTTCATAAGACTCATGGGGGTCTTGGTTTTAAAAGGCTGAAGTCGATGAACAGGGCCTTTGGAGCAAAATTGGCTTGGAACCTTCTATTGGGAAATCATGACTTATGGGGGGAGATTTTGCAGAACAAATATATGCTTAGAAGTGAGCAAAAACCTTTTTAACTCTTAGCCAGGAGACTCTAGTCTATGGCTTTTCATCTGTGAGCAAAAGAATCTGGTAGAGAATGGTACTAAATGGCAGGTGAGAAATGGGAATATGGTGAGTTTCTTCTCTTATATCTGGTTAATCCTAGGGAAGAAAATTAAAGACTTGTGCTCCAAAGCTCTATCTGATGAAGAGGAAAGCTCCAAGGTTGCAGATTGGGTTGTCAATGGTAGTTGGGACTATCAGAGGCTCAGTAGTCTGGTAAATAGGGAGGTGATGCTCAATTTATTCTTAGCAATCCCTCATAGACCAAATACCGGTAACGACATTATGGCTTGGGGTTACTCAGCTGCGGGAAACTTTACTGTCAAGAGTGCTTATTTTTCTATTGAAATCAACCCTCCAAATTTGTATTGTCCTGTTTTCAAGTTGATGTGGAAGTGGAAAGGGGTTGAGAGAATAAGAATCTTTCTTTGGAAAATTTTTCATGATAGACTACCTACTAATGCTTGGAGGAGCAAATGGTCAACTGTGTCATCCTTATGCCCCTTATGTCTCGAGAGAGAAGAGGATATTTTACATATTCTACGTGATTGCCGGTATTCAAGGGACTTATGGCTCAAAGTTGTTCACCCTTCTCATCTTCTGTCTTTCTTCCTATATTTTCTCCGTGATTGGGTTGCCATGAATCTTAGCAGAGACTTAGGTTCTGACACTATAACTAACTGGGACATGTTTTGGGGAGTTGCTTGTTGGCTTTTATGGAAATGGAGGAATAAGGACATATTTGATAACAATTTTTTCAGACCTCCCGATCCTTTTAATGCAATAATTTCTTCATGGAAGTTTTACATTCAAAGTTCTGACATGTTGCAGTTGCGTTCTGTCCTTTATGCTAATAAACTACCGAGGTGGTTACCACCAGAGAGTGGGTGGTTTAAGGTCAACGTTGAGGGAGCTGTTACTCATACGTCCCTAAAGGCAAGATGTGGAGGTATCATCAAAGACCATTTGGGCTCATGGATTATGGGGTTTGCTAAACCCTTGGGGAAATGTGAACCCCATGTTGCCGAAGAATGGGCTATTTATAATGGCCTTCATATGGCTTTTGACTATGGTTTCAAAAAGATTATCATTGAATCTGATGCAAAGTTACTGGTGGACATGCTAAATACAAATTATAATACCACTAACACTGGTTTGCTATTTGCAGATATCAGGAGGCTTATCGAAAGGGATCAGACTGTTGTTATTTAGTACGTGCGAAGGGAGAAGAAACGGTTGGCTGATACTCTTGCAAAGGAAGCTATTTCTTCTTCCAGAGTTTACTACTCTTGCTCACTCCATCTTCAGGAGTTGTGCTCCAACGATCTTCGGGGTTCATACCCCACCTCTTAGTGTAGTCTCTTTTCTTTTGAGCTTATGAGCTCTCATTGTGTACCAAAAAAACTTTCATTTTCCGAAATTCATATATAATGACATTATTATTCGAGATTTATATACAATATTAAGTTTCTCGTAAAAATTTCAGGAAAACCTCCTTTATAAAACAAACTTTTGAAAAGTTCCACGATGGTCTACTATCTCATAACAATATTTAGAGTAATCCTATATACATATTCTTTAAAATAGAAAGGGAGATCCTGTAGATTATGTAGAACATCTAACCTACAAAAGTAATACATAAGCTTAAATTTGTATATATACCAAACTATAGCTACAAAATAAATCAATCAGCTTTACAGCAACAAATAAGCTCTCCACTACTCAACTTGAGGTATAAGGTCAATAAAGATATCTGAAGCCAAGAATAAATTTCTTGTGAATAACATCACATTTATAAAACTTAACAAAATCGAAGGAAATAATCTAAGAAATTTAATTTTGATAGATAACATAACAATAAATCTCAATTTTTGCAAGATATGATCAAATTATAATTGAAACTGCAAGACGGTTCATTACTCAGATAATTTCAAGTATGTGATAACACACCTTGTTTAACAGAATCGATTTAAAAAAGTAATTCTTAAACTCATTTTGTACGAGGTCTTAAACAGAACAAGCACAAGCATGGACAGTCCAACCATGATCATGATGCCAAAGTGGATACCACATGAATACTGTTGTAAAAGACCCTTTGACATAAATATCGTTCCATGTCTTTTGAACTGTATTCGTGTGAACGATAATAAACAAGAATGTCTTATGCGGATGTGTAAAAGGAATTACCTTCGATCATATTTTTTAGAATATGATTTTTGCAATATGAATCTCTCTATGAGAAATTTAGGAAATCAGTGAAATCAGGAAATTACATATGTAATCAAATCAATTTTAAATATGAGATCGTAATCAATGCAGGAAATGCTATCCAGAGAAATTATGAAAGAAAGGAAAAAAGTGAAATTACTTTGTTTGATTGTAACATAAATAAATGTAAGGAAATAATCAATATTAGGAATAGGATAGTGATTATTTGTATTTATTATAAGATTGAAACCCGACTCACACTTGTGAGATGGGTATTACAAGTTTTCAAGGTTAAAGTTGGTCGATGATTGATTTGAATGCATTTAAAACTGATATTACATATTAGTATAGTGATTAACAATTGCAATGTATGTTTGGATAATATGATTGCCTCGGAGCACCATTCTTCCAAAAGTTATTTTTCAAAATGAATTCTTTCCGACGATCGTTTTTCCAGTGGATTCCCAAACATGCACATAATTTGATTGCCTTGAAGCACCAATTTGGATTTCAATCACGTTGTACAACAAATATACCCAAAGGAAGTGCACCGGCAGAAAAGGGAGTTGAATGAACATATACCACATAACATAAAACAAGCGATGTTATTCATAACTTCTTAAATCATAAGCTATTTCTATAAATTCATATTTCTCTTTATTCAAGTAACAGCCCCACCTGTACCGACCTTAAGCCTTGATCGACCAAATATAGATTGTGCCCGTTTGGGAACGTAGTAGTGAAGTGATTTTACGCAAGTCGAGGTAAATATGTGGATGAGATTATCTCGTTTTGCAGAAAAATACTATTGAACATGCATTTGGCTTTTCTAAACGCTCCGTGAAACAAGCCTACTGACTAGATATCAATATTCTAACGTGTCAACATAAATAAGAACAACTTCTACTAAGTCACATGTGCAAGATACGCATACAGAGGAGGAAGAGTAAATGCATATCAATATATCATAAAAGCACCCATCTCCGAAGCTTTCCTCACTATCGGCTTAACCAATGGCTCTAGACTCTATCCACTGTTCATTAGCCATTTGCTTCATCTATTGGGCTCCGTGCAAGCCAGTATCATTTCTTGCTTCTCTCCATTGATGAAGCCTTCCTTATCAGTTCTTAACAAGGCTCCCAATTAAATGTTTCCTGCTTCTCTTCACTGAAGCCTTGTCAGTTCTTAACCACTCCTAATTAAATATGTATATTCCTTGTCAGAACTTAACCACTCCCAATTAGATATTTCCTGCTTCTCTCCACTGAGGCCTTCGTTGTCAGTTCTAAACCACTACGACTTAAACCTGTCCATTCCTTATCAGTTCTTAACCACTGCCAATTAAATATTTCCTGCTTATCTCCATTGAACCCAGATATACTGGTGATCTGTCACGATCCAGCTTTTAATACCTCCCACCGTGTTGACATCCACTCTGAGATATTTGCTGCTTTCCCTCATTCCATTTTCTGTGGTTGTTTGATGTGCTTTACATATATCAGCCCATTATCCCTTTATGTTAAACATTTCACTCCTGTTGTCTTTCCTTTTAACATTCATTCCAGTTTCATTCTATCTTTTTCTGCTTTTTGAACTTTATTTCCCTACATGTGCAGCCCGTCTACAATCTTTACAGTGTGTTCTTGTTTGACCTTCATCCCGGAATGAATGGTGTCAAGAGCAGTGTTAGAGTAGATTGTGTCTTCACTAGGGAGTTCATTCGCAAGATGTTAACAAACAACCATCGACCTTTCAATGAAATGATCGCTGTTGATGTTGTTATATTCGATGCACAGATTAAGCTCATCTACCGATGTACTTTTTTGTCTTCTAAACTTAATCTCTATTTTACTTACCATCACATTTGAACCCAGGGGACTTAGTTGATTTTGCTAACGCTTATTATGATTGTAGATGTTTGTGGTTACCTCTGTCACGTTTATCCGGTCCACCTCAATAATTACAATGGTGTTCCGCATAAGGAGTTAACTCTCATAGTGGAGACTTGCATGAAAGCTACATCTTGGTACCTACCCTGATGTCATCCTCCAAGTTTTCCTTCTTCCCAATTTCAGCAATCTATATTTTCTATTTATTGTGTCTTTCTTATTCCATGTCCGGGCTAAAGATCATGTCAGGCATCAACAAACAAGTGCTATACCCGATGTGTGGATATAACTGTTGTATCATATAGTGATGCTACCACCCTGGAGATTGATCCACCAATAACAGAAGTTCAATTCATGAAGTGCTTAATGACATCCAATTAACACATGGTTTCCCTAACATTAACACATGGTTTCCAATTAACACATGGTTTCCAATTAACAGCTGTTGGTACCTCCAGTTTAATTGTCTTTTCTTTGCTGGTCAATTTTTGTATGTATTATTTACCTATCATGTTTTCTTTTCTTTGCTGGCAAAGTTTTGTATGTATTATTAACCTATCGTTGTACCAAATTGCAGCAAAATAGAATGCTTATTGTCCTCTATATATGTTTTCCAGCTTTGCTTTCGGAACACAATTTTAGTATATTTTGTGTTTTGCTGGGTGTACGTATGACCAAGAAATCCATTCATTTCCCTAATACCTTCACGTGACCAAGAAAGGGGAGGGTAGTAGGACTTCTGAAATTTAACGTTTTCATCAGATTGTGGATATGGAAGAATCTGGATCCCTTGATGTAAGAGTATCTCATGTTTGTTAATTGCTTGGACAATGATAGGCTGAGTAAGTGTGTGGGTGACTGAGTGTGATAGGCTGAGTGGCTGACAATAATAATGAGTTTTTTAAATACAAAGTGATACAGGCAGGCACGGGTCACCCCGTGGGTGCATCCGTACCCCGTCCCGTGAAATGTTATTCCCGCCCGTTTTAAACCCGCCCGTAACGGGTTTAAAACGGGCGGGGCTGCACAGGTAATTTTGGTCGGGTTCTGGGCGGGGCGGGCTTTTTTGCTCACCCTTAATTTTACCTCACTCCCAATTCCTGACCATTTACCCAACCTTGATGTGACAAACAATATGATACTTCAAGAGATGAATTATGATCGTGATGCATTACAAATAGAATCAACCAAGTTGGTTAATGCTTTAAACAAAGAGCAAAGGAATATATATGATAAGTTGATGGATGCTGTGAAAATTCCTTTTGGTGGTTTCTTCTTTGTTTATGGATATGGTGGAACTGGAAAGACATTCTTGTGGAATGCATTAGCCTCATCATTACGTGGCAATGGTGATATTGTACTAACTGTGGCATCAAGCGGTATAGCTGCAACATTATTACCAGGTGGGCGAACAGCTCATTCTAGATTTGCTATTCCAATACAAATTACAGAGTCTTCAACTTGCTCAATTTGGCAAAACTCACCACTAACAACCCTCATTAAGCAAACAAAGCTTATAATTTGGGACGAAGCACCAATGGTACAACGCTTTTGCTTGGAAGCTTTTGATCGAACTTTAAAGGATATAATGCAATGTAATCGGCCATTCGGTGGCAAATGTGTTGTTCTTGGGGGTGATTTCCGGCAGATCCTTCCAGTTATTCCTAAAGGGAGCAGAGCTTCTATTGTTGACGCTTGCATCAATTCATCCCATTTATGGCAATATTGCACAGTTTTTTGGTTGACAAAAAATATGCGACTTAGTACTTCAAGTGATCAAATTGAAAATTCCAGAGTTCAGTGGTTTTCTGAATGGTTGTTAGATATTGGAGAAGGGAATGTCGGAGACAATATTGATGGTGTTGCTGACATCGAAATCCCCCCTGAAATCCGGGTACCAAACTTCTCGGATGGGATCCAAGCCATTGTCCAAGCTACATATCCTAACATAATGGACAACTTCATAGTACATGACTACTTTAATGATAGAGCGATCCTAGCACCAACTATTGAGATGGTTAATAGAATCAATGATCATATGTGTGCTATGCTTCTAAGTACAACTTTTGAGTTCCTCAGTTGTGATACAGTTTGTAAGTCTACTGAAGATTCAGATAGCATTGATAACCTATACACAACAGAATTTTTGAACACAATAAGTTGCTCAGGCTTACCACCACACAAGCTTGTGCTCAAAGTAGGAGCGCCTATTATGTTGCTAAGGAACATTGATCAATCAGCCGGACTATGTAATGGTACAAGACTAAGGGTAACAAATATTGGGAAGAAGGTGATTGAAGCACTCACACTAAATGGATCAAACCCAAACGAGAAGGTACTTATTCATAGAATGGATACGAACCCTTCAGAATCAAGATGGCCATTTCGGATGCAAAAGAGACAATTTCCAGTGACGCTTTCATTTGCAATGACCATTAACAAAAGCCAAGGTCAATCATTGCGTCATGTAGGTTTGTATCTAACAAAGCCAGTTTTCACACATGGGCAACTTTATGTTGCATTGTCGAGGGTTCGTAGCATGAACGGCTTAAAGATTGTCATTGAAGATCAGGCCCCAAGAGAAATACCAACAACCAAAAATGTTGTTTACAAGGAGGTTTTACGCTGTGTAGATGTTAATTCGTCTGGTATTGTTGATTAGTTATTAACATTCTTATATGATTAGTGTTGATTTCCATTATTGCAACTTGATAAACCCCGTATATGAGAATGTATACTTATGAACATTAGTGTTAATTCACCCTTCTCCTACCACAATGACCACATCATTGTTTATTCTAGATGATCGTATCCCCGTGCAACGCACGGGATCACGTGCTCGTTGATATTAATCCCAGTAAATTAATGTAGTATTTAATTAACCGAAAATCGAATAATAACTAATGAGTGTGGAATGAAAAGTTTCAATTCAAGAAATGATGATTAATTTATACTTTTCCCTTATCATTTAAATTTTTTGGTAATTAAATATATTTATTGAAACCTCACGATGAGTCCCTAATATTTAGAATTTTCATAAACTTTTTTTCGTTTGAACATAGATCTCAGCGTTATGCTTAATTAATTAAATAAGATCTTCCAAACTATAATATTTTTCTCCTATCAATAACATTTATGGGAAAAAGGACATTTGCAAATGAAGGTTAGTAATACCTAATGAAATGTTATTAATTCTTATATAATACTTGTCAATGAACTGAAAGTTTGAATTTATTGTTCAATGAAGAAAAGTAGATAATTCTTGATGAAATGTTCGCAATCAATATATAAAACTTGTGAATGAGCTAAAAGTTTGTGAGGTTTGATTACTTGATAAATAAAAATTGGTAATAACTAGTGAAAGTTTGGGTGATATTTGATTTCACGCCACTTACATTCCAAAAACATTGGTGGCCATTGGACCATCAATGCAATTCGATATATATTGCATAAATAAATATAAGTAAACACATGTGAATTGACTATAGCTCATTCCTAATTTTTTTAAGGTATTTTCCACATTTAATTAGGTATTATTAACTTTCATTTACCAGGTAATAAATCCACATTTTAAGCTTATTCACAAGTTTTGTTAAAGCATTTCCCATATTTTATTAGTTATTATCAGTTCTTGTTTATCAAGTAACCAAATTATACTTTTAGTTCACTCACAAGTTTTATACAGGTATTACCAATATTTCATTAAGTATTACTAAATTTTCTTTATAGAGGAGCTACGACACCGAAGGTCAGTGGTTGGAACTTGGAAGGGGTTCCGATGGTAACGCTCGGGCGCTGGTAGGTGGTTTATAACTTTTTAAATATAACCAAGATGCATTTATGTTTTTCCTCTTAATCTTTTTCCCTTAGATTTCAAAATGCCATTTTGAGATCTACCTCTTTTATTGTCATTTGTATATCTTCTCACGCATATTTGTCATTTCACATGTTCCAAATCTTTTTATATGATCTCCTTTAAAATTGTTATTTTCTTCTATAAAAATGTTCGAATATTTTAAGAAAAAATAAAAAGCCTCGTGGTATGGTAATTTCTAAGTGGGAGGTCAAGAGTACCTGTAACCAAAAAATATTTTAAGAAAATAGTGTTTGCCCTCAAATCACATCAAGAAAACGTTGCCAAATCAGATCAAATATACTTTTTCACCCTTTTGCCATAGAAAATTTCAAATCTCTCTCGACTACTTTTGATCTACGCTTTGTGCAAAGTTTGAGGTATGCTATGGTTCATTATTAATGAATAATACAACTAATCTATAATTTTGTATAGGAAATATAACTTTTAATCAATTGAATTTTTGTAACTTCTTGCTTTGGAACCATTCAACCCCTAATTTAATAAACCACAAAAACTGAGTTATGATGATGAGTTTAAAATTATAAGGATTGGGTTGTTTCATATTAAATTTGGAGATTACATTGATAATTAAGTAGAAGTTCATGACCAAAAGTCATATTTTCCTTATATAATTTTTCTTTGCACTCCTTAAAGAAACATAAAATAAAATAAAAACAAGTCATTAAGACTAACTTGATCAAAATGGCATGGGATGTGAGTGTGAGCGGTAACTATTCAAACTCTTCCCGTTTTGGGTAAGAAAAAATTTAGATGAGTTAGTCTTGAATGCTTATAACAATCTTGTAGACTGTAAATTAATTCTTTATCAAATGGACTACTTTTGTTAGCCCATTTAGACTTTTCTAATATAATAATTAGAATAAGCATCACAAATAATAAAAAAAAGCACAAACCCAAGGAGTATCATGGGTTAAAAAACGTGAGAAAAAAAATAAGCTTGAGAAACATGCTTATAAGTAGAATTATTAAATTTTACATAACTCTATCCACTTTTTGAAAATTGCTAATAAAAAGGAAAAATTGGCATAGTATCTCATGGGGAAATTAATTAGCCTATGATCCCTAAAACCAGGGAGAGGTTTGAATTTCACACTTGATAATAAATAAAAATGCCCACAGTGAATATAATTTTTTTCATTTATTTTGATTTGGCTAAAGCACAAGTATACTTCAATTAGAAGCAATTATATCCAAAACATTATGAGGTACTAAATGTAAGTACCTTGAGATAGTTTTTCTCTTTCTCCTTACACTACCAACCTAGTTCACTAAAGCTTTGCCTCAAATGCATTCAAATTAGACCCACATCGCATATCTAATTATGACAGGTAAGTCTTCCAACTGAGATTTTTGTATAAGTTGGGGTTTGAATTCAATACCCTATTTAAGCGGAAATGAATCACTTAACACTCAAATCAACCCCGTTAGTTCTCTCTTTATACTTATTTACTGTAAAGGATCTCAGACCTCTTACAAATTTCAAGGATCATGGCTCAATTAATTTCTTAACAAGAGACTTTCAATCAATTTTCCTAAATAAAAAATAGACCTACGAACTTTGTAAATTAATATGCTAACTACTGGGCCTACTTCCCTAACAGGCCCAACTCTGATATTGGGCCAACTTACTCTTCAGGAGTTGGACGAACTTACCAGCTAAGGAGCCGAAAGCGCCGATATCCCAAAGACTCGAATCTTACTATGCACCTTCAATGATTGGATTACCGCTAATGAAAGTCTGGTTCAATATAAGGGATGGCATCTTGTAGCATGACAAACTAAAATTAAAATTTTTATTAGTAGAATCAGTATTGGTTAAATATAACGGAAGGGATTAACTCTTTACAACGTGATGAATCATTGTTTGAATCCTCGATGGAAGATATATCCTCATTTAGTATTTGATAGTGTCTCAAACATGATCGCTTTTAATAAAACGATACTTGCACTTAACAATGTTCTTTTGGTGAAAGGCTTGCGTCTTCTTTTGGTGAAAGAACCTTTAGTTCCTGAATTTGTTGTGGAAGAGCAAGTGATAAGCGTTGTCTACAAGAGTATAGGAATTTTATGTAAGAGGTGTGGAATGTTTAGGCATCTAAAGGAGCAATACGAGGAAATCCAAATGAAGCGGAGTGAGAAAGCGGATGACCTGAGGAACATGAATGTAGATGGAGTGGAAAAGGATACAATAGTGGAAGAAAATGTTGAGGTTTGGAAAACAGTCTAGCGGCAACATAGGGAAGAAGAACAGAGAACAAAGTACAAAGCAACCAAAGAGGCTCACGTTTTGATGTCCTATAAGAAGAACCAGAAATTGGGAGTATAGAGGTTGAGTAGGAGAGAAGGAATAAAGTGCTGAAAGATAGAACAAATGTGCAACTCCAAAAAGTAGAAAAAATGGGGAAAAATGAAAACTCAAGAAAAAAAAGATACAATTGGAAGTGTAGCAGTGGAAAGGGAGACCACAAGGGTAAACCATTTAGATCCAAATGAAGAACAAGGAGAGAAGGAGATGAAGAAATCAAAGTTGAAGAAGATACTGCAGCAAAAAGAGGAGTACGCAAGGGAGCATTGATCCCAAATCGGATGGATCAACCAGCTGAGAACAAGGCGATAACAGAAACTAAGATGGGAGCATCTAATAAGAAAAAGGTAGCACCAGTAGGGAAAGCTAATATTGACCCAAGAGACTATGAGGATATAATAAGGGGAAAGAAGACATAGACCTAGGAGAGAATGTGATGATATATGATGAGGAAGAGCCCATAGAGTGCACTAAGATGACGATGGAGTAAAAGAGGATCACCTTCTTGGGTGAATACTAACCCTGAGCTCAGGAAGTTTGTCGTTTTGCCTTCTAAAACAGCGAGACACTCATGAAGATACCGGTTTGGAATTGTAGAGGGGTGGCGAGCAAAGGCTTTGCGGCTGTACTGAAAAACTATAAGAGGAAATACATAACATATATAGTGGTTATTCTTGAACCAAGAATAAGTGAAAACGGAGCAAGGAGAGTGATAAGAAGTTGGGGATTTAAAAATTCAATAGTAAAGGAAGCAGAAGGTTTTTTGGGAGGAATATAGGTGTTATGGGAAGAAGGGGACATGCAAATTGAGGAGATAATTAAAGATAACCAATTCCTACACTGCATACTGAAGATAGGGAGGGAACAAATGTTGTTCACAGTCATATATGGCAACCTGAATGAACAGCGGAGGCAAGCTCTATGGGGGAAGTTGCAAAGTATTGCCAAAGGCATAAATGAATGATGGATGCTAGTTGGTGATTTTATGAAATAAAAACCCCATTAAAGCAGCAAGGAGGTGGAAGAGTCAATGAAACTAGATGCATAAAATTTAGAGAGTGGATACAAAGGGTGGAGCTAATTAATATTAAAGCTAAAGGCCATTTCTTCACATGGAAGAGACCTCAATAGGAAGGGCTGGAGTGAGCGTCTAAGAGACTTGACAGATGCTTGTGTAATGCAGAGTGGCAGCGACATGTTGGGGGATGCTGCTATTAAGGTTGGGGCAAGAGTTTGCTCTGACCATCACCCGTTGATTATAGATGTACACCCAGAAAATTGCAGGCGCGGAAGAAAGTTGTTCAGATTTGAAGCAGCATGGCAGTTACATGATTAGTTTGTAACTCTACTGTGGGAGAGTTGGAGTAGTAACGACGAGACTAACATGAACTGTCAAGGCTGCAGTGAGATATGGAGATTGAAATGTTGAAGTATTTGGGAAAATAGAAGAGAGGAAAAGAAGAATCATGAATAGATTGTACGGAATCCAAAACAGTAGAGACATAAGAAGAAACCCGTACCTTTCTCTACTAGAGAAGGAGCTGGAGAGTGAGTTGATTGAAATACTCAAACAAGAAGAATTGAAATGGTTTCAGAAGTCACGAAGCAGATGGATTGGGCAAGGAGATAGGAATACAAAATATTATCACACAAAGACCCTCATAAGAAGAAGAAGAGAAGAAATAAAGTTAAAATGTTAAAAACAATGAGGGGGAATGGATAGAAGAGGAAGAGGAGATAGCAAAACTGTTTCAAAGATTCTTTACAATCTATTCAAGGAAGAAAGGAGGGAAAGGAAATGGAAAAACACAAACCAGAAGTGGGGGAGGTAAGAAAAGAAGAGATAAAAAGAGTGAATAGAAGGATTCGAGCTGAAGAGGCGCAAAGAGTTTTCTTTCAAATGGGTAGCTACAAATCTCCTGGAGAAGACAATTTTCCAGCAGCTTTCTACTAGCAAAACTGGAATATTGTGGGAAACTCGGTTGCAAAGTTTATGGAAGAAGTATGGGAACACCCAAAACAACTGAGAGAGATAAACAACACTCTACTAGTGCTAATACCGAAAGTGGATCATCCTGAATCTGTAAGTCGATTTCGTCCCATTGCCTTATGTAATGTTCTATACAAAGGTCTTGCAAAATTGCTGGTAAGCAGACTTAAGGCCCTAATTGACAAACTAGTTTCTCCATACCAAACTAGTTTTGTCCCAAAAAGAAGTATTCAAGAGAAGATAGTTATTGCAAAGGAAATGGCCCACACAATGAGCAGAATGCAAAGAAAAAAGGGGTATATGGCAATTAAATTAGATCTAGAAAAGGCATATGACAGAATGTCTTGGGATTTACTAGAAAAAGTTATGTATGAAATTGTGTTGGATGAACATGTGATTAAAGTAGTGATGATGTGTATTAGTACCACTAAAATGTCTATAATACGGAAGGGAGAGAAAAGGGAAGAATTTATGCCTTTCAGAAGGTTGAGGCAAGGAGATCCACTATCTACCTACTTATTTGTTTTAGGTATGGAGAAATTATCACATTTGATAGCATATAAAGTAAGTGGAGGGGAGTGGAAATCTTTAAAAATGGCAAGAAAGGGAATTGCAGTATCGCATCTACTGTTTGCTGATGATCTACTATTTTTTTGTGAAGCAAATATGGATCAAATGTGTAATGTGTTGAAGGTGCCAGAGGAGTTAGGGAGTATCTCTGGGCAAAAAATAAATGCCCAGAAAACAAGTATTTACTTCTCAAGAAATACAAGCAAGAAAGTGCAAAATGAAATCTGTAACTTGTATGGATTTAAGAAATGGATGAATTGGGGAGATACTTAGGTGCTTATATAACAAAGAGACAAAGTTCAAGGGGAAAGTTCCAATATTTGATTGACAAAATGCAAAACAAGCCGAGTGGGTGGAAAAGGCATATACTCTCTTTGGCAGGTAGATTGACGCTAGTGAGCTTGGTATCTAATCAAATGGCTATCTTCCACAAGAAACACTCACACTTTCTAGCAGGTGCAAGGCAACAAATGGAAAGAATTCAGAGGGATTTCATTTGGAATAATGAGGGTGGAAGGAGGAAAGTATATGCTATTGGGTGGGATATGTTATGCACTTCAAAAGAAGGGTGGGTATGGGCTCAAAGATGCTGGTATTATGAATGATGCTTTGTTAGGGAAGATTGGTTAGAAAATAATTATAAAACCAAAAAAATTGTGTTCCCAAGTGTTAAGAGGGAAGTATGAGAGAAGTGCTGACTTGAGTAAATATTGCATAACGAAGAACTCAAATTCAGAAGTGTGGAGGAATTTGGCAAGAATATGGCCTCAACTGGTCAGCAGTATCCATTGGGAGATGGGTAATGGTGAAAAGGTTAAATTCTTGAAAGACAAATGGCTGGATGATGGGCAAAAACTAGTCAAAAAAGTACTGGGGGATCATTAAGGAAGAAAAGGCCTGTGTAGTATGGGATATGGTGAATCCGAATGGGAAATGGAACCTGCAATGTTTGAGTGGCTTGATTCCTGAAGAAGCCAAGAATCTTATATTAGCTATTCCACCACCAAAAGAGGAATATAGAGAAGATGAAATTAAGTGGGGTGCTTTCTTAAAGAACCAGTTTGTAGTAGCATACATGTACAAAATGATGAAAAATGAACAAGAACCTGTTGACTTATTTTGGAGAAAGCTATGGGGATAGAAAGGACCAAAAAGAATACAAGTATTCACATGGCTTGCTGCTTAGAACAGATTATTTACAGCAGAAATAAGGAGTAGAATCATAGGTGGAAGTGCAAACTGTTATAAATGCAATGGAATAGTTGAAGACTTAATGCACGTGCTAAGGGATTGTTCGATAGCAAAGAAGTGTGGGAGCAATTGGTTGGAACTGAAACTGAATTTTACCAACTAAGAGTTAAAGAATGGTTCAAACTGAACCTAACCAATAGAGACAATAGATGGGTCACTCTTTTTGGAGTAGCTTGATGGCATATTTGGACTTGGAGAAACAAAAGCATATTTGAAGCTTACTTTGTTTTGCCAACGGACCAGATGACTGTCATAGAAAAGTATGCTATTGAAGTGTGATGGGGAAATACACCAAAACAGGAATGAGGAAGCAAGTATTGCATGTCAGTTAGAAGGCACTGCAGGAAGGATGGATTAAACTAAATGTAGATGGAGCAGCGAGAGGAAATGAAGGTCTAGCAAGCTATGGAGAGATACTGCGTGGTTGTGATGGGAGATGGATTAAGAGATTTACAAGGAGACCGGGAAATTGCCTAGCCTTAAAAGCTAAATTATGGGGAATCATAACTGGTTTGCAACTAGCCAAGATGCGGAATATTTGCAACATAATTGTTGAAAGCAACTTCAGCACAGCTGTCCGACTCCTAGAAGGCACTATAGAAGGTGAGAAACTAATCTCAAGCTTATTGGAAATTGTAAATAATGAATTAGATAGATTTCATAGAGTTGAGATAACACATATATATAGGGAGGGTAATAGAAGTGCAGATTTTTTTAGAAAACTTTAGTTTCATAAATAGTGAGGAGGCTACTATGTTTGAAGCACCTCCTCGAGGACTCTTGATTCACTTGCATGATAACTTTGTTGGGACTATATACCCAAGATCTATTATGAAATAATATGAAGGGCTCTAGCCCCGCACTTTACCAAAAAAAAACAAAGAAAGAAAATTACTGTGAGGTTCGAAGGAAAAAACTTAATTATCCAAAAGTTTCCGTACTAACTAACAAACTCGAAGTACAAATAATCATTGGACTTATGGATAATTAAATCTGCTCTTTCAAACCACAAAAATTTCATATCCATAAATAAAACCTCTTTTCCCATTTAATGCTTGGAGTGAAAATTTTCCCCAAAACTCAATCATGTTTGACAAATACACACACACACACATAAAAATTTTAGTCAAAGACGATGTCCAAGATCATCGTATTATAATGACCTCAGCTACCTATCTACACAAACCCCATATTCACAACATTATCTTTTTTGTTAAAACTAACATAAATTATGAGGTAGTCCTCTGGCTTTAACAAAAAAAAAACCCAAAAGCTGCTCTGCAATCGAAAATCTCTTAAGCTTCAATTATACTAGGGAAAAATCTATTTTCTAATTCTATAAACTTTGGATCCTCAATTTCACTTTGGAGTTTGAAGCCCCATGTTAAAAGGGTAAGACAGAATACGTAAGACCTACTTGGCTTGTGAGATTTCCATTGGAATGGTAAACCTCACACAGTGCAAGACCTACTCACTTTGTCTACCGCCCCGACGGCCATCAGCTTTGGATCAATTTCAGAGAGAAACCAAGGATCCAAATCCGATATATAATATCAAAGCAAAGCAGCAAACATATGATAGGAAACTTAGGAAGTAACATGGAAAAAGAAATAAACGAAAATTTAGTATGCAATCCATGCCGGTCATCCTTCGACACGTGATAATATTTTTCTGCATGTTGGCGTTGACCAAATAGCTGATCGAAACGCTCATAGTTCGTAATTACTGTTAGTTGAAAGTTCTCCTGACCTTTCCTGTCCCCACGATTCTGTACAAAATATAGGTTACAAGATTTTAGGCATAGCTACTACAAGTAAATGATTTAGTATCAACCAGATAACATGTTCACGCCTTAGGAGAGCTGCAGCCAGACTTTCAGCATATGGACCATCCAAATTTGTTGGTTCTTCAAGCAAAAGAATGCCACAATTGAGGCAAAACGTCTCTGCCAAAGCCAACCGAATGATAAGGGATGCAAGAACCTGGAACCTCAAAATTTAGCCTAATACAATAATTCCAAAACTCACGCACTTTCATCTCAATAAATAAGGAAGATCCTAGACGAAGTAATATTAGTATTCAGCATCAATTTTACCTTTTGCCCAGCATTACATCTTCCTCTCATTTCTAATTCTGCATCACCAATTTGCATGAGAACCTGTTTGTGATTCAAAAGAATCAAGATGTAAAAGTTTCAACTCAAAAGTTTGACATGTCAAAGGGTTCAAAGATTTCAAACCCTGTGGCTATACGAACGGGTACCAGCACCTTCAGAGTCTGAATGAATACTAATGTAATCAATAACTTGTCCTCTATAAGTTTGCTGCCACAATTCCATGATTATTTTGTTGATTTCTTCCATTTTCATAGTGTGAAAGCGCATCAATGCTCAGAATATAATACACAAGCCCTCACACAGACCTAGTCAAATACTTATTTTGATCTCAGTTGAGAGACGTCAATACATTTCCTTTCTTTCAACTCAACCTCACTAAAAATAGAAACTCTGTAAAAGATCAGAGGCCTGAAAGCTCCACTTCAATTTGAGAATTACATCCAAAATAGAAACAAAAAAAAATGGCATAGTTCTTCATCTTTATCAATTTCGTTATCGAAATGACCAATGTTGCAAACAATGGCATTGTTCTTCATCTTCCTCATGCCATCAACCATGATAATGTCCTTGTTGCCGATGGTGGTGTCGAAAATGTCAGCAATAGAAACAACATCCTCGGTGACAATCACACGAGCAACAACCTACTTCAAGGCAGCAGCACAACCCTTGCCGACATCACAATAACTGCACACGACGACGGCCTTCCTAGCAATCATAACATCTGAGGCTCTCATCAGTCCATTAGGGAGAGAGTGGCGACAACCGTACAAATTATCAAACTGTTAAACAAAAACAAAGCAAAGCAAAGCAAACATCTACTGAAATCTCCAAGAGTAAGGAGTGAATTAAATTTTTGGTAGAAAATAACAAAACATGAAACAAGACTTGATTATAACTATATCCATCCACCATCTCACCATTGACCCAGAAAAGTAAGTCACAAGTACTCAATTGCAATCAAAGTGAAAATCAACGTACACGTGACAGTAACCCAAGAATTGAATGCCCTAAATCACAAATTTTAGTACACACTACATGTTGTACTAGTCTACTCTACTTACAGGGCATATTTCCTTTCCGTTTATTTTTCTTGGTCCAATTCTTGTTTCTTTTTGGCTTTCTTTATCGTTTTCATTTTTTATTGGAAACAACAACAAAAAACACTGCAAAGTATATATCATATCGGCCCTAAATCCTATAACCACCCAAAAAAATACTGCAAGTATATGGAAGCTGTTTTGCTGGACAGCAAGCTCGTGCCTAATTGATGGAAGTAAACAATAGGGACCTAGGTGGAGGAGACCAAACTCGAGATCATTTTCCTAATCGTAACCCTAGCTCTCCTCAAACCAGAGGATTCAAAGGAAAATCGTGTAAAGGATGCCTGTATTATCATTAGTTCATAAATCTACATCCAGGAATTCCACATGCATTGGCTTCTCCAGAACACTTCAGCAAGGTTTTCCATCTGTGTTCGCTACTTTTAATCTTCTTGTGTTTTTTCTCTATTTTCTTCGAAGCTCGATACACAGTTTGCTCAGAAAATGAAGTGAAATTTCTATTTGATGATGGTTGGAAGTTTCAAGCTTCATTATTGGTTATCTATGTTGCTCTTTCTGAACAAAGGAAATCGTATTAACAGAGTTTCTTCCCTTGGTCTCAACGTCGTTATCAACAGATGAATCTAGTGATTAGTACTAGAGGAAAAGCTTCTTCAAAAGGTATACCAAATAATGCTACACCGTTAGCCGGAAACCGAGGAAGCAAACTGGAAACAGAGGGAGGTGAGAATGTACAAAAAAAATAAACGGCTGCCTGTTAACCCACCCGAACCTGACAGGTTTCAAGGCAGCCCGTTTAAACTGGGCCTAAACGGGTGCTCGAACACATTTACATCTTAATAGGTGGGTCACGGGTTTGCCATCAGGCCAGTCCAGCCTGTTGCTCTACCCTAACCAGAACCACCACAAAAACATAGGCCGTATGATCTAATACTCCAAAAGTACAAAAATTGTATCGCGAAGCATACGAAGCTTTAAACTCAATAGATCTGAAAGAACTGACTCTCAAGCCGACCTTTTAGATGCTATAAAGTAAACAAACTTCAAATCTGAAACAAATCTAAAAATAAACTATAAATTGTAAGTGATAGTTAACTTGCTCTTGGTGACGGAGTCATTGACATGGATGGCAGAGAACAACAGAGTTCCATTAGCTTGCATATGGTAAAGCCACTTAACACTAGTGGTGGTCGCTTCAAAGACACCAACAAGTCTCTCCTTCATCTTGTGGTACCTCAAGGGATAGGTCTTCAACCCATCCTTGATAACATGCAGCATACAAACATCAATAGACATTCCATCTCATTTCCAATGTTGTGCTCATCATGTTGGCATCAATACCTACAAATAAACAATTAATCTGAGTCACATCCTAGGATACTGTCCTTATGAGCTATTCCATGACCATCGGTAAAGTAAGTTGCAGCACTCCCCAGGATTCAAAGGATTCTTCTTGTAAGGATACAGGGATACAGAACTAGCGGAAGGTAATAAAACTCAGCAAACAAAAACGAATGAATGAGAAGGAGGAGGAGAGGAGTACAAATATCTTCTGCTTAAGCCTCTCACTTGAAGCCCTTATATAGACATCATGCATATGGACATTGGGCAACCCATTAATAATAATAATAATAATAATAAAAAATTTTTTCAGTTTTTGAATGTTAAATAGCCATGAAGACAATTTAATGGAGTCGGTTACATGTTAGCATGTAAAAACCATCACAATATACTCTTAAAAGCTATTAAAGTAGTTTGAATTTTTCCAAAGATCTCCGATGCATTATGCCCAATATGTGTTTAACCTACGCACAAAAGGGCAAGGAAAATAGCTGGATTTGTCTCGAGTTCCCTTTGTCGTATGAAACATACTCCTCCTCTTAGCTCATTTACTAATCCAAGATCACATTATTGTATATTCATTTGAATACCCATATTCCCAAATCAAGCGAGACTCTTTCTTTGACACACCTACACAATATTTACAACAATCCCCCATATGTGTCAGAGAAGTACCATTAGTTGAGTTACTCACATAAGTATAACCATTATATCTTGTGGTCCTTTGAATGATGAACCAAACCTAGACTGATAACATGTGGTACACATATATGTTAGTGAATCCTGATTCTATGAACTAAAAAATCTTGGTGTATACCAGAGGCATTAAGAGTCAGGTTATACCGCTACATTTTCGCTGTTAACGGTGTTTTTGCGCTTTAAGACAACCATGTGAGGGACTAGTGCATAACGAATGCTCTAGAGATTTTGTCATGATCTCATAGGAGCGATCACCCCTCCACATTCCTAGAGGTGATTTCATAAAATGTACCTACACTGAGCACATCATCCTATAAGATTATGAAATCATTAAGAGCTTATGCTCAGCCTAACCAAAATGCATTCTAGCACTTTATCATGCCATAGGAAGGAGCCATATATTTATTTTAGTGTTAGCAGAACCGACAAACAACTTGTCTTTACCCATTGAACCTCCTTCATAGGATTACCAACAAAAGTTGTGTTGTCATCGCTGTCAATTTCAAGTTGGCTTTAGTCCCATTCCTCACGACTAATTTAATATTTATTTCATCCCTAGGGGTTTTGTTAAGGGATCTGTTAGGTTAACTTTTGACCTCGCAATATTGATTGAGATAACTCCGTAATTCTTTAGCATGCTATATCACATTATATCTCAAACAATATTCACGTGTACCATTTTTTTATCTATAATGGGTATTGCCAATTGGTAATCACAACTCATCGACATAAAATATCGAATTCACACCAAAATTTTGCTAGTAAGTTTTTAACAACTTAGGCCTTAAATATGAGTCAATCTCAGAGTGATAAACTTTTATTCAGATAATAATTATTTCAACCACCATTAAAGGTGAATAATCATAATGAATTATCTCATATAAAACTGAAGTTCAATTAACATATGTGTATTTCAATACAACGGGAATCCACTATTCATGATACCAACATTTATGATATTCCTCAAATATTTTATTTATCTTGTAGGATTTATACTTATATATGATCAATCTCTATATAGCATAAGCTATATCATATGAATTAATATTTATTAATACATTAAATTCTTCAAATTTGTGCATACGCAGATTGAACTGCAAAAGTCATTTCAAATAATGTGTTAGCTGTTGGGATTAGAATGTACAGGCAGCGAAATTTAAAATTTTCTAACCCTAAATACGGATCTGTCAAAGGCGTTTCTATCGAAGAGATAGAGTAATACCTTTTGCGTTTCGAATTGAAACCTTCCTGTGTTTCGATCTCTTCAGAATGCACGACCTTCTGCGTTCTTGATCATGATCACAGGGAGTCGGCATTTCTGATCGTCTCCCTCTACCGGTATCCATGCAAACAGGTTTCAACAATGGCATCGTGCTAGCGCCCTTTTAGTTTCTCTCTTTAGGATATATGTGGCTCAAGAGTAAATTCAAAATTCAGAAAGGGATGCCTCTTCTGTTCATGAGCACCCATATTTATACAGTTCATGGAGTGCATCATAATATAAGAGTAATCTTTTATTAATCTTGAAAAATCTAAATTTGAATTTCAAAAAGATATTCAAGATCAATCTTATTCATCTTGAAATTTAAAATCCAAATGATATCTGAGATTAATCTATATTAATCTTGAAATTCGAATTTCAAAAAGATATTCAAGATTAATCTTTATTAATCTTTAAATTAGAATTTTTTAAGATTAATCTTTATTAATTTTGAAATTTGAATTTCCAAAAAAGATATCAAAGATTAATCTCTATTAATCTTAAATTTCGAATTTCAAAAGATATTCAAGATTAATATTATTAATCTTGAATCTCAAATTTTAAAAGATATTCAAGATTAATCTTGAAATTCGAAATCTGAAATTTCAAAATAAGAAATTCGAATTTTACAATTTTAATTTGGATTAATTCGATCTGATCAAATCATATGCATTTGATTAATCCAAAATTTAATTCATCTTTATAAATTAAATTAATATTAGTTATTTAATTTATCAAATAAATTAAATATTAAACTAACATACATAAATATTATTTACGTAATATTGTGAAATTTCGAATTTTCATACATACATACATACATACATACATACATACATACATACATACATACATACATACATACATACATACATAAAATTGAAATAAACAATAGAATTAAAGCTCATGTTGGGCTGCTCTTACGTGCGACCTCGTAGGCCCATGTGAAGTTGGCAGTTGGCTAATCTCAGCATTAGCTCACAAATCGCAAGTGGCCTCTAGCAAGACGTTGCGACTATAACTCGGAAACGGGCCGGCCTACCAGCCCACGAGTTAGCCCGTATCAGCCCGACCTTTATTTGGCCACCTGGGCCCGACATGGCAGACCGCCAGCGTGACACTTTTTTTTTCCTTTTTATTTTATTTTTTTATTTTAGTGAAATTTTTTAAAAAAAGAATACAACAAATTTACATAAAATTTATCAAGCCTATTTGATTTTTCAGAAGAAAAATACAATACATCTATGAAAAAATATAATCAACAATGTTTTAAAATACAAAAACATAATAAATAATCAAAAATCTCCAAAGTAAGTATGTATTTAAGATGAAATAATAAGGTTTAAAATAATATTTGAAGTTATTAAAACATCTTCTTCTTCCTATAAAAAAATATAAAAGGTTTATTTTTGAAAAAAAAAATAAAAAACGGGATGGCCCACCAACCCGCAGGCCAAACGGGCTAAACCCATTTGGCTTCAACCCGCCTCAGCCCGCGGGCTGAGCCCGTTTTACAGTCCTAGTTGCGACTACCTAAATCACATGAGAATCGTTAACACGACATAACCTTTCATACAATCATATCACGTCCCTTTTGTCACACGATACCTTAGTCAAGGATGAGGCATGGATGACGTCATCCTCCTATTAATGACCATCACTTTCTCGATCCCTGAGCACTTTGATCTCAGAAATAAAAACTGCTTTTCGTTACAGTATTGCCATATATATCTCAAATTGACTCATCGAGGGGTCTAGTGATATCTCTAAACTAATGCGAGGGACAAATCCCATCTTGATTATTTACATTCCTCTGCATGAAAGATCCCTAATCCCGATCATAGGCTTTAACATCACCCGGTCAAAGGTGACTTTTGACTAAGTCAAAACTTAGCGACTCTCATGTAAGAATCCATGGCAATCTCAGGTTAAAAGGGCATTGTGACTTGATTGCATATTAGATAAGCTAATGACTTTAAACCATGTAGCTTTCTCATAACGGGTCGGTCCAGCACCTTGTATTCTTACAAGTGCCTATGACTTTAACTCGTATCTCCGTACCTTATCAAAGTTATATTGGTTTTATCTTATCTATGCTCCCGTGTAGACAACCAACCAGTGATATTTAATACATTAAAATAAATAATGTTTGAAATACAATGATTGGCCCTAGTGCACAATTTCCAACATTAGTATCATAAGAAATATTTATACAGTGATTCTCAAAACTAAATTTCATAAACATTGCTCAATATTATTAAATACCATCCACATCCATATTCCTTTATGATTTCAACATCAAAATCACATTTGATTCACCCATACTTTCAAATACAATTTAAAGCAACAAAGCATTACGACTAAACTGCCATTCACATTAAAAATTCAATATCACGTCATGCATATTTTTACTAAGATAAATATACATTTACATTTCATGGAAATTGAAACACATTTATCTCTATATAAATGATGAAATTTTCATACATATATATTGCTTGTTTCAAGCAACATAAAAGTTTAATAATTTACAAAACTTTCTCTCAATAGGAAATAATATAGCATCCACTTAATCCATAACACACCTTAATTTTTATACCAGGAGGCAAGCAATTTAATATAACTTTACAGTTATTATTACATTTTTATTATGGTATGTCTCATATTAGGTTATTAGACACCCCCACACTTTCAAATATTTCAATTATGTAGAAAAATATTTTTCTTAATTTGTTATTAATAAAACAAAGTGTCATATAATTCAATCCAAATAGACAATATAAAATCACATCAAAACTGGACGTTAAAAAAATAAAACGTATATTTACATTTAATAAATTCAATCAATATAAAATGCATATTTACACTTATCAATATATTAAGCCTCTCTTGATGAAATTACAGTGGATCCATCAGTTGTTATCAAACGAATATAACGGATCCAATATTTGACACTTATTGAATTTGTTAATTTAATATGTATGTCCTCCTTGTATAAGCCGATAATAATCTCATGATTGTCAAATATTATTTCCATAACACAATCCCAATTTCGCATATAAGCAATTCAATTAATCAATAAAATCTCCAACAGAAAATCAATTATACTTTTAAAATTGATTATTTGAGGAGAGATAATAGGAGATATAACAGCTAGCCAGAAGCAAATGAATCTGTTATATACATCCATAAATATCCTTATTTAAATTATAGATTCAATGCATACCTTAAACCGATAGAAGCTGAAAAATAGAAAATATGAAGGCCTTTACAGATGAAATGCTTGAATCACTGGACTTCATATTATAGGATTTTCATCGGTTGCCAGGGCATCAGTTGCCAGTCCAATGTGCGGTTCATTATATGCACTTAATCCCATCAACATCATCTTCCCGTGGTGGAAGATGGCTTTGCACTCATGACGCTCTCTTGCCATGTGAGGTAGCAAGAACGACTCATCTATCCCCACATCATGTACCATCTTTATTTTTTGAATTTATGGTTAATTATTTTTTAATCTTTTATTGCTCAGAGAATAAAATAAATTAAGATTTAAACGAAGAATCAAATTCAAATTAATTATATAAAAATATATATAAAAGGAAATCCCTCCTAAAAATACTTAATTATAGGTGTGTAAACTTATCTTATTATTCAAATAAGTAATATAAAATAATTATTATTATAATTATTATTTTCATTTTAAAAAACAAAAAAATTATATATGTATATAATATTACTTTATTCAAGGGTTAAGGTGCAATTTTAAAAATTAAGTTTTGCTCGAAGAGTGTCTATCACCATAAAATTTCAGAAGGTGCAAAAATACATATAACGTTATAAAAGTGGTGAAAATACACTTTTAAACCAAGTAAATGACCGTTACTTTTCAACTGTGGGTCCCGCAAAGTCAGGTTTTTCTATCTTTCCCAAACACGTGTCTCCAAGTCCAATGCTTTCCCGCCACTAATCGCAGCATAGTCGAGCAAGGTCGTCACCCTCGTCGTCCTCATCGGTTGAGTTTGCCATAACCTGTGCGAGCCTCTAAGCGTCGCCTTTGGCCGCAATGGTCGACCCTCTCCGCATATTGAACACCGCAGCAGACCCCGCTTGAGCATGATGGTTCATTGGCGATATCGCCAGTGACGTTGGCGCTCTCAGCAACCCTGTGCCGCTCCTTTGCCTGTCGTTCATCCTCGACTGATCCATCTACTATACAAAAGTAGTAACCTCATGATGAGCAGCACTGTGTGGCATGGAGGGCCATCGTTTTTTGCTTCCACAGCTAAGCTGCAGCTTAGAGCATATTCGTTCTCGTGCTTACTCTCCACTGATGGCAGCCACGGAAACACCATTGAATCGAGCTTGTTGGCAAAATCATGCAATATTAACCCTCTAGGTTCGCCTTAAACAACTCTAAGCCTTCCCCTAATCGTTGCCCTCGCGCCGTCTCTGTATTCATCTTCTCTTTTGAATTTGTAATTAGTTCAGTTCAGATTCACAATTGTAAACGAATAGCTACGGATGGGTACGTCTTGCTAATTTATAGAGAGAAGCACGGGTACTCACCTTCGTCCATGGTGGTCGGTATTCCTTCGTGGCTTGCAATTGATAAGCAATCACATCCCATCTCAATCAGGTAGACTTTTAGCACATCCCACCTCAATCAGGTATGCGTCCATTTGCAAGCGCGAGGGGGTTCCCTTAAAATTTCCTGGCTCTAAGGCGGGGTAGGAGTGCTATTCCGTTGCTTTAGACAATATTTTGATCGCAGAGTAGCAGATATAGACTCCGTTTGGATAGCCCGTTGGGAAAATGGACACAGATTCCGAGGTAGTTTATGTGAGAGAAAAAGTGTTTCGGTAAACACATCCGTTGGGAAAAATGGTAAAACAAACAGAGCTATAGGCGGCAGTGGACCCATATGCGAGGAATGAAGCCTTCAACTACAACAACGGTGATGTGCTTAAGTGGAAGCATTTCTGGATGGTGTTGACCGGAGAGTTTGGGATCAAAGAATATGGAATCGAAGAAGGTACGGATTTGAAGTTGTCTGGATGAGTTAAAAAAACTGACTTTCTGGGACCCATCAGTGAGAAGTAACTGTCCGTTTACTTGGTTTAGCGGTGTTTTTTTTTTCACCACTTTTATAATGCTATTTGTATTTTTGCACCTTCCGAAACTTTATTGTGTCAGACGATATTCGAGCAAAATTTAATTGTTAAAATTGCACATTAACCCTTTATTCAAAATAAAACTCTAGCCCTAACCCTAATATACTTTTATATAAAACCTTGTTCCCATCATTCCAAACCGAACCTAGCTACAGTGACAACAAGCAACAGTGTCGCTATAGTGTTGCTATAGTGTCAGGTTCTCTTCTTGCTCTCACTCCTTTTCTACAAATATATTGTCTACTATTCATTTTTTACCCACTTCTTTTTTTTTTTCTTCCTACCATGCCTTGTCAACTGCAGTCTGCGGGCTTTTTTTAAAAAAAATATATGTATATAGATGTTGTTTTGTTTCATATGCTTTGTTGTTTTGTTTCAGATGCTTCTTATCCTCTTTTATGTAAAAAAATGATGTCTTGTCAATCATTATTCCTCATTCTTCTTTGCCATTGGTATATTAAAAAAACAAAATGCTTTGCCTACGACTCTGCTGGGACTCTACATTTTGTTCACTTTTATTTTAATTAAACGTCTTTCATGTCTATGCATTTTCTATTGGCTTCTTTTGTCATTCAAAGAGAAAGGGGTTCCTAAGTTCTTCCTCAATATGTGTGTATGCATATTGTACAAATCCAACTATTATATATATAAAAAAATTTGAATATATATTGTACAAATCCAACTATTAATAGAAGTGTGTAGGTGTGTAAAAGTGTAAGGTAAGGTGTGATCGCGTTTTAAGTTTTTTATTTGATTATAAAAAAATAATATAAAATAGTTATATATATTATATGCACATACTGTGCGTGTGTTTTTTTTTTTAAAAAAAATAACTCAGAAGGCGGGTACACTGTGGATATGGCTGTGTGTATATGTGAGCATGTGTGTGTTTGTGTAAGGGCTTTTCTAATCATTTTCTTTTTATTTATTTCATTATAAGGGTACGTGTGTGAACAGATGTAAGTGGGCTAGGTAGATGGTTTCTTGGTTTAATAAAAAAATTAATAAAACAATAATAAGAAAGACACGGCAAGCTTATGCTTGTATATGTATGTATAATAATATATATAATAAATACATATAAGAATATATAATAGAAAATTATATATAGTAATATATATTATTATAACTGTTTTTAAATATGTATATAATAATATAATTAAATTAAAAATTTATAATATAATGATATGCCTATTACAACTACCACTTTTATTGTTATTAAACTTGAAAAAAATCATACAAGAAATTGTCTCATATAAAAATATTTTTGTCTTATATAAATAAATAAGTTAACTTATATCTTTAACTAATATGTGGGTGTAAAGGGTAATATTAGGTATTTATATTATCTTTGAAGCAACTATTAGAATAGGTTAATTAGTCTATTAATAGAAATTATTGTGTATAATTTTTGTAGACTTTAATTGAGAACTTTTGAGTGACTTTTGTGTATAATTTTCAATATGAACTCTGATTTCATTTATTAAATTTTAAAAATTATTTTTCTGTAAAGGAAAATGTCAACAGAATGATTTATAATATAAGAAAATTTGGGTAAACATTTTCGGAATATGACTTGTATTTATAACTACAAAAACCTTCTAAAGTGTAATAGCTGATAAGAATGATGAAATGTTAAGACAAATTGTTTAGTTCCATTCCATGTGAATCTCATTTTCAAAACACAATTCTACATCAATTTCTAAATTTAGAATTTTATAAGCAAAAAATATTTTTCTAATAGCAGATGATATTTTAAAAATAGGGTACAAATTATTACTGAAAGAAATACTTTAAGTGTAAACTTACGCAAAAAATAATTCAAAATTTTGAATGTTACTTAAAAAACATTAGGATTCTCGATGTTCTAAAAAATACTTTCAGACACCAGATGCTACTTACTAAAATTTGAAACTGATTTCTTGTGTGCTTTAGATTTATTTATGCAAAATGATATGATGAAAAGGGGAACACACACGCAAAAGGATAAACTTCAATAAATGACAGAGTTTATATGCCTATTGCCACAAGAAATTGTTTAACTAATAATAACAAGAAGTGATATTTGGAAAACCATATATAGTATTATTGAATTAGAGATAAAAGCAACACAGAGATAAACGTATTTGACAGATCCGTATTTAGGATTAGAAAATTTTAAATTCCTCTGTCTGTATGTTCAAATCCCAACATATATGCAGCAGATACTCATTAGACCAGATAGTGAACCTCATGAACGGAAGATAAGCTTTATCCTTTCCTAAAAATTATTTTATTAGATGTAAAATCTGAAATAAACTACTAGTTTCTCAAAAACTAATTTTGATTTAAGAAATTATTATTTTAAAAAATAAAAATCAAATTCAAATAATTTTTTATAAAGATGCTTCAATTACCAAACAAAAGGGAGTATAACAGTTAATACAACAATGCCATGAAAATTAAAATGCAGACGACAAAAAAGAAAATGACACAACAACCATGTAAACCCCAATCTAGAAGGTAGACAAAGAAGTATCATGTGATTGAAAATGAGCTCCTTGGGCATCAAAACAAACAATATACAACAAAGAGAGTAAGGAAATGATTCTGAGTCGTTTGATCCGGTTAGTAAGGAGTAAGCTTACAACCATGTGGTAGTGAGTTCAAATTCAGCTATTGATGTAAAGATTTTTTTAGATGATCTATAAGTGCTTTTTAAATTTGAAGACATGCCCTGGTTCTGATAAGTTCCGTGATGGAACTCAAACTTTTCATATATGTAACCCAAAAATTCAATATGAGATATATACCAAAGTTTTTTTTAAATTTGAGAAAAGAAATGTTTTTTGGCATGGAAATGATTCATTCATCAAAAGTGACCCAAAAGGGCCATTCCATTCAAGAACGCATGTCCAAATTACTTTTCTCATTTCTTTCTACTTTTACAGAGTATAACTAGGACTTGATTTAACATATATAAGTGTATCTGTGGGTGTAGTTTGAAATGTCGGCCCCAGCAACTACTGTTCCGTCACTCTATCTTTATTTCTTTCTAAATTTGCATCCTAGTATAAAAGCCGCATCAAATGTGGCTGTAATTCATCCTGCAATTGGCTATTAATCAAATTCTGTTTAAGGAGTTTTGAAGCCGGACCCTCC
>JANTPZ010000122.1:0-44589 GCA_025593235.1 Vachellia pachyceras | reverse complement strand
GACTGATTTTTATTTACTTGTTTTCTTGTGATATGTCCCCTACTAGCAAAGGTTAATCTCAAATCTTTTGAGGAATTTAATGTAAATGATTGATTTGATTAGGAAGCAAATCCGGACGTATGTCAAGCTTAGCTTATTCATTTTCTTTTTATTTTTTCATATAGCTATAGTTTTTAGCATATTTGCTGAGGTATTTAAAACAAAAAAAAATTGGTTAAAATTAATTAAAATTAAATGTTTATTTTTCTATACCTTTTTATGTGAAAAATTAAAATGGCCAAGAACCTTAAATCATTATGTGTGTATGTGTTTGTGTTGATTTAATTTTCAAAACTTTACAACATAATGATTCATGGGTCATGACCACTTGTCAGTTGGGGTGTTTGACAAAGCTTCTGAACACTCTAAAAGCACATTTAACCATGTTTTTCCGCAAAATGAAATAATCTCCTTCACACATTTACCTCGTAAATGGTAAAAACACTTCTCCACCGCTTTCTTAAACGGACCCAATATCATCTTTGTTACAAGAAACGAATGGAGAGAGATATGTACACTGTATAAAAGAAACAGAGAGAAAAAGAGAGAGATGTACAAATAAACTAATGTTGAGGAAAATGTGAGTTCCTTCCATACATGTTGCTTTCTGATCACCCACACACAAACACACTCTCTTAAAATTTTAAATTGCAGATAATGTATGTGTTTGGGAAACCGTCGGGAAAAAAGAGTTCACAGATTTCGAGAAAAATTTATGGATTTCAAGATATTTTTACGGATTTTGAGATAACTTTGTCTTGTTTTACGTACATCATTGGGAAAAAGTTCTTCCCACAATATTGTGTGGCACTTTATTACATTCTTTCTACCTTAATTCTTTCTGCAATAGTAATTTTTGAAAATTAAATTATTAAAAGAAAAAGATCTCAGCTCAACATTGATATTCCCAATGCTCGGTTATAATTTATGTATGCATTAATTAGATCCTAATTAACTGCAATACTTTAATCACGAAAAACTGGGATCTTTCACAGATGGTCACAAAACTAAAGAGATTCAACTTGGATATATATATATATATATATATATATATAGTTTCAGTGCGTGTGAGAGCTTGTGAATCTAAGAACACCTTTTAGCTATAATAAGAAGGGGAAAATGTATTAGCTGTGCTATACAAAAGTTAATTGTGCCAATAAATAAAATTAAAAGACTTAATAATGAGAGAAAACTCAGTGTTAAAATAAAAATTGAAGAAAAATTATTTTCTCGTTAAATAATATTTCTAACATTATATACATACAACCTACGATTTTGAGTATAATCAAACAACACTACTATTAAGCTTGTGACTCCAATGGATCGACTTTGGCCCTGTTTGGTTAAGCTTATGTAGAGCCCACACATATGTTCGCATATTTACCTCGACTTACGTAAAAGTACTTCTCTACCACGTTTGTAAACGGGTCTTTTTGTCAAATTAAACAGATCACCGGATTTCAAGGAAAAGGTTCTCACGTAAAGGCATGATTTAATTTCAATTCCCAACCAAAAAATAATAATAATGACAAAACCCGAGCTATATGTATAGTCATCAATCAGCATGTATAATCTCGGGTCAAAACGTTGTGCCGTCAAGGAAAAGGAATATGAATAAGAACAAATTTCAAAGTCACTTTCACCATTAAATTGAATTAACCAAAAGACAGAGACACGCAACGTATACTTCTACATGTTCGTAAATTATTTCAATGGGGGCACAGAGAGAGAGAGATGTGTGGTTAGTCTTATATATCTTGATTATTATTGTATATTGTATTATATTTTATTGGTTATCTAATTAAAATATTGAGTGTAACTCATTAATCAGTTTAACCTCAATTCAGATTACGATTTTCACTTCTCTCTCTCACACACTGACACACATACACACACATATCTCTCTTTGAACAAGAAAAGAGCCAAAATGCAAGAGACGCCATGATGCATGGGTGATTTTGATGATGGAATAATAATTAAAAGAAGGAATTATAAAGCAGCGAAAGGAGGCAAAAAGAAGAAGACGAATTATGAAGAAAACAAGAGATCAGAGAAGTGCACGTGTGGTTGAGATGGAGATGATGAAGGTTCTTTGTAGTTGCTACAATACAAAAGGGGGGCCATGTGAAGATGTTAGCACAAGAAGCCATGGCGGATGTGTTGAGTAAATGTACAAACACGTATCACTTTCTTGGGGGCCAAACATGTTGCTTCTCTATTCACAGCCATTGGAAAAGGATCGATCTAGATTCGTCCTTTTCCATCATCATCATCATCATCATCCACCATTTAATTCATTATTTAATCAATTCTCTCAATGGATTAACTATTCGTCATATTAAATTCAAAGTTCTACAGTACACTACACTTTTCTCAACTCTATTTGCTCACTTGTCTCAAACCCTATCAAATAAACAAAAACCCTCCTAGGTCACGACTCGCGATTTTAGGTAAGTTTGTCTATGAATGCCTGCGTGTGCATTAAGACTAATATAATTAGGTACAAATATGTTAAGGGCTATACTCTTAAAAAAAAACAAAGACACAAACGTTACACACCACACACACATGCACACATAAGGTTATTGATATAAGAGCTACTTAGGGCTTGTTTGGATTTTGAGAATTTTTTTACGGATTTTGAGACAAAACTTAGGTTTTTAAGAATAGATTTTGGATTGCTTTTAAGGACTCCAAAGCAAAACCTATATTTTAAAATGTGATTATGTTTAGGAAGTGATTATCTTTTATGGATTTCGAAATAAAAAGTAGGTAAGAAAGAGGAAAGAGAAAGAAAAAAGTAGGAAGAGAAAATTCATTAGGAGAGAGGGTGTGATTTGACAAGAAACTAGCTTTTTTAAAACCTAGGTTTCAAACCGAGTTTTTGTATCCGAAATAGTTTTTTAGAAAAAAGTGAGTACTTGAACAAAACCTATGTTTTGGAGTAAAACATAGGTTTTGAAACCAAATCTATATTTCAGGAAGAGAGACCAAACAAGCTCTTAGATATCAAAAGACTTCTTTCTTAGTCAGCTGTATTTTTTTTTTGGTAACGGACTGATTTTTACTCCAACATGGAGGCAAAAGATACATATCGTAACTAAAATTTTAAATATGAGGTAGTTTGGTGCAATTTTAAATATAAGACAAGTTTTGTAAAATAGTCATAATTATAAACTTCTTTAAAATGTATAAAGTATAGTCAATAGGTAGAGTTAAGACAAAAATTTATAATTTTGATGAGTAACTACTTAATAGATTGAAATCTTATGTTTAAGATAAATGCAAAATTAAACATCGATATTAACTTTTATGTTTAGTATTAGAAGGAGAAGGAATAGCGAGGATGGTCAATTAAATTTTAATTCGCTTTACAAATTTTGTGTTGCACATATATTCTTTTTTATAGTATTTTTGGTTATTACGATTGGGTCGGGAAAATTATAAATTAAAATTATTTACGTGCTTTTCAATGGCTTTAATTAGAAAGTTAGTTACCCTTGATTGGAAAAACTGTTTCATTTATATATATTAAACAATTTTTATATACTTAAGAGAATAAATTAATTATGAGGATTAAGTTGGCATTTGAAATTTTCCAACAAGGGAGCATGAAGATTTTTAATCTCACAAACATTTGTGATGTTGTCGCCACATGGGTTTAGTTATATGTCCCATTCATGGGAAATAATTTCATGCCATTCACTCTTTATATATTAGCTCTATGTCCAACAGAATCAAATGTCATTTAATTAATCAAACAAAAAAAGATGGGTGCAAATAATTGTCTCCAAAAAAAAAAATTTACATTATATCATTTTTATTAATCACTCCTCAATATTCATATTATTTATTAGGCCCTACATTTTTCTTAGGGAATTGATGAGTGCCTTTTATTTAGACTATCGATCTATTTACAAAAAGCTCAAATAATTAAGAAAATGTGCATAATTAGGCTGATATTGAAATGTGTATTTTATAGTGCAAGCATCACATGTTGGCGTTCATTTAAAAAAAAGGGGGAGAATTATCCAGATGTCCCAAGTAAGGGAATGTGTTACAAAATGGTCCCAATAGGTTGTTAATGACAAATTCGAAAAGCACCGTTTATAAGTGAAACAGCTACCCTTTACAACCTTTTGGGATCATTTTGTAACGCATTACCTTACTTGGGACCTCTAGGTAATTCTCCATAAAAAACATATGTTGGCTTGCTCATCAATTCATTGTTATGTATCTTTAGATGAAGATTTCGTCCAAGATTACTTCTTGATTAATACCATACATGCGGCAATAATATTGTCTTAGTATTAGGATCTATAGTCACATTCTTATAATTCATTATATATGATTATTTTGCTTTGTTATGCTTATACTTGCCAACCAAGTTAGGCCATAACTTTAGTTAATTAGTTTCTGTCACATCTCTGATTAGTGATATTTCTGAGACTGATTATATAGGAACTTTCAATTTTTCTATAAGCTTTATGCTTTCAACTTGTTTCAATCTGTTATAGATTATGGGACCATGGATTCATTGTGATTAATTTTTTTAATATATAATAGAATTTCTTACTTGTTCTTTGGATAATTTTTTTAATCTGTTATATATTTTTATTTTACTTTTATTTGATTTTCATTTGGATAATTGTCTTTGAATCTACTTAATTAATTTCATGAATCCCGACAATGATTATTAAAAAATATTTTTTGTAGGTTTGAGAGTCATTTCATTTGTTAGTTCCGTAGTATACAATGGCCGACATATTTTTCCTACAGTCAATCAAACTAGAATAAAAACTAATTTATCAGTTTTTCAACTCAATTTAATTTTCAAACTAGCGGATATTCTATGGAATATATGTTTCCCTCAATGGTGGAAAGCATAAGAGACATATAACTTTTCTCCTGATTTAATTAAGTTATATATTATAATTACTCTTCAATGGATTTTAATATAAAAGCCATTATTATTGAATGATTTGGAGAGTTACTATTATTCTTCAAATTAATTTTCATAACTTACAAAGTGATATATGATTTAATAATATATATATATATATATATAAATACGTCAAAAAGATGCATGTAACATATGTTATGATTAATTAATGTATTTTTAATGGCCAAGATCATAGAGTCATTCTCAAATAAATGGCTGAAATGGTAAATACGAAGAAATCATGGTATGGTTTGTTAATTATGAGAATATATATATATATATATATAAAGAACTAAATCACTGTGTCTTTATTCTATATGTTGGAAGATCAGTGATGATTGGTGGATGTGGTTTCTACTAAGAGTATCTATTTTTTTAGATTAAATTCGAGATTAATCTAGATAAGATCGATTTAGGAATTAATACACTTTTCAAATCATTTGAGTTGTTCTATTAAAAAGTATAATAATTTCTACGTTGAATATATCTACACCAACATATGATTTCAAATCATTAGAGGCCTTTTTATAACCCGTGCAATTAAAAAAAAAAAAAAGCCTTTCCGCCATGAATTTCATTTTAAATACAGATGATTTCACAAAAGTTTCTTAGAGCTTGTTTGACTTCACTTTGGAGAACTTAAATTTGGTTTCAAAATTTATGATTTGTCCAAGTACTCACATTTTTCAGAAAAACTATTTTGGATACAAAACATCATTTTGAAAAGCTATTTTCTTGTCAAATCGTACCATCTCTTCTAATAAATTTTCTCTTTCATACTTTTTTTCTTTTTATTTTCTCTTTCCTACCTACGTTTTGCCTCGGAATCCGTAAAAGTCCATAAAAACTAGATTTTGCCTTGAAATCTATAAAAACTATTCTCCAAAACCTAAATTTTACCTCGAAATCCGTAAAATTTATTTTAAAAGGACTTCCAAACTTTGTAATAGGTTGAAGATAGGGTAGTGGTGGAGGCAAATATAAATATTTCCATCAATGACTTATAAAAATAAAAAAGTATTTGCATCAACAAAAGTTAGGGTTATAGTAGCATAGTGGTATATGATATGATTAGCACTAGTAAAACGGGCTCAGCCCGCCAACGGGCTGCGCGGGCTAAGGCGGGCTGGCCCGTCAGCCCTTTTTTTGTTTTTTTGTTTTTTTTAAAATAAACTTTTTATATTTTTTAGTAGGAAGAAGATGAGGTTTCAATAGCTTCAAATATTGTTTTAAACCTTATTATTTTATTTTAAATACATACTTACTTTAGAGATTATTGATTATATATTATGTTTTTGTATTTTAAAATATTGTTGATTATATTTTTTCAAAGATACATTGTATTTTTCTTCCTAAAAATCAAATGGGCTTGATAAATTTTATGTAAATTTTTTTTATTTTTTAAAAAAATTCAGAAAAAAAGTGGTGGGCTGGAGGGCCTGAGCTGCCAATTTGACAGCCCGTTAGATGTCGGGCTGCACAGCCCGACACTATGCAACCCGCGTGCCGGCGGGCCAACCCGTTTCCATATTGATGAGTCATACTGTGATATATATATATATATATAGAGGAGTGATCTCAATCAATCAGGGATCTTCACACAAAGGTATAGATAGAGAGAGAGAGAGAGAGAGAGAGAGAAAGTACAAAAAGGGCCAATCACTTGCATGAAACACGATGAGTCTAGTTCCCAAAACATCATACATATACATACACATATATTTATTTCTCAGTCTCTTATCCTCAATTCATGTGTGTGCTCTTGTTTACATGAGAAATGAGAATAACGTAGGCAGCCACATTGAGCCACTGACACACCCACCCTCCTCTCTCATGTCCCTTCCTTTGCTTCTCTGTCACTCCCCAACACCTTCCCTATCAATCTCTATCTCTCTCTTTCTCTCAGTGATCCACGCAATTTTTTTAATATCTATTTTGATAAAATTATTATCCATTCAACAGGATTGGGTCTGATAGAAAATGTTTGTCTTTCATAAATATTGGTGAATCGGTGTTTGAAATTTCGCTGTGTGAAGTGTCCATATTTAATAAGCGATAATGTTTCGAATATATTCTTTAAAATGATTATGTACTCACAAATCACAATATTATGAACTAATGTTCTTTGCATCTTCTCTCCGGTGATTTCAAAAATTGTATTCACCGTTTTAAATCTCTTATCTCTCCCCTTCAAATAATTTCAAGTCAAAGTAGATATTAAATATAAACAGCCCCACGAAATTTTGTAATTGTTTTATTGCCACATCCAAATTATTACTTTGAATAACTAAATAAAAATAGATATTTTATTTTTATTTCTATTTTATATACAAATACCAAATTTAAATTCAAAAGGACGGCCAAAAACAAGATGGTGTGAAGAAGTGAGTTCGGTAGGCATTGTTATCCCCTCATACAGCTAATAAAATGCATTTAAGGTTTTACTTTCAATGTTTTCTTTTCAAAACATAAACCTCAACCGCATGAAGTTGGATTGAAGGTTCAATGAAGCCTTGTCAATAGAGCTAAAGAAAAAGTGTTGAGAGAGACCATAATAACATTTGAATTTAATATAAGTTTATTGGATATCAAATAATTATATAATTTATGGTATAAAACTCTTTGGTGGCATATAAGGATTCACCACAAAAAATTGACTTTCAACGGCGACAAAAGTCGTAGCTAAAAGTATAAAAGTTGCTCCTGAAAATCTTTTATTAGTAGCAACTTTTTTTTGTTGCTTAAGGGTAGCTGAAAGTATGTTCACAATTATTAAAAAATAATAATCTATTCTGGTGATTGTTACATCATCATTGTCCGATGTCACATGATCGACGACTGCCATATCACCACCATTCCCTACATACCACATGTCACCACGTATATGCCACCTCACATATACCACGTGTCACCACCTCGCATTGCCATGTGTCGTCAGCTGATAAATCATATTTGTTAATTGAGCTGCAATAACTTTACATATTTTAAACACATATTTAAATATATATATATATATATAATATTTTACTAAATAATAAATTATAGACATTTAAATATTCACACACATTATGTATATATATTATTTGTACATACTATATATACAATATCTAATATTATTAGAAGTAAATTGAATGATAATTTTTAATTCATATGTTTATTATTTTATATATTTGTAGTTTATTTTATATATAGTATATTATTGATTGAATAATAATTTTTATACACTTATCTAATTATTAATTTCATATTTAAAAATATCATTTTTATTAAGAAAATTTTACAAAAAAAACAAATATTAAATTTTTTCCTTCAGCGGCAACTGAAAAAAATCTTCACTGAAAGTCCTACCTTTAGCGGTGACTCAAAAAAGTCACCCTAAAAATATGCCCTCAGCAGTAATAGAAAAAGTCGTCGCTGAAAGTCTAACCTTCAACGGTGATAGAAAAGTTGCCACTAAAAGTTATTTTTTGTAATGAATATATTTTTTGAGTTCGGTCCAAGGGCTTATTAGAATTAGAGTATACTTCTTTACTTAAAAAGTAAATGGTCACCAAAAAAATTTTCACATTCACACTAATAAGTTGCTTTTGAGGTGGTAAAAGATCTCACTCCTATAGGGAGAAGAACATGTAAGTTTGAATGCTAGAAAACACACTTGTTAAGAGGTAATTAACCTTTAACTCTTCCAATATGATAAAGATTAGCATCAAGTCACCAAAAAAAAAATATGTTCCCCTATTGGCAATGAAATTTAAATTTATAATCTTATAAGTTATATGTTAACTTTTTATCAACTGGACTAACTTTTTTCTACATTAGATAATATTTATATTTTGCCTTAAGCAGAGATACATCTCCTCAAGGATATTGAGAGTAGAGGATTCAACTCAACTACTCATTAATTTTACATTTACTGATTAGTTATATAAACTATTGACGCACGTAGATTTTTTTTCATCACAAAATTTGTCAAGAATTTGAAATTTTACGCTATCAAAAAAAAAGGCAAGAAAGAAGACAAACGCAAGTAAATGCATAATTCCCGGACAATCAACGACAAATACCAATAATAATAATAAAATAAAACAAAAACCTAACCAAAAAACAAAAATATATCTTGTTTTCCTTTTCTTAAAAAAAATGAAGCACTCTTCAAAGAAACTTCAATTCCAATTCCCTTGTGCCCATCACCACCATAGCCGAATTCTCAAACCTTCTTTCTTCCTCACTTGATATATATATATAAGATTTTACAGTTCAGATTATTCAACCTTCTTCCCTGTTTTCCTCTGTTTGTCTCCCATATGCTGGATTTGGTCCCTTCCATCTTCAACATTGATCGTTTCGAAACTTGGATGCTTTTTGAAAATTCCAGAGCAATCAGACAAAATCTTTCTTCTTTCCCAAAAAAAATTTGCAGTATATTCAGATCTCCATGATGATCCAAATCTTCCTCTATATATTCAGCATTCATCAATCCCATTTTCTTGAGATCTTCCATGGAAGCTTGCTACCTTTTTTAGTCAACCAAACATTCTTCAAGTACTCCCAAATTTATTAAAAATTAAATAGATCAAGTTAATCTCTTAAATATATACAAGCATGTCAGATATCAAAGAAGTCGGCTCTCTTTGGGGGAAAATTTGTATCTGGCATGCCTGTATATATTGTATATCTCTTAGTGATTAATTTGATCTATTTATTTTGCTCTATATAAATTTGATATACCTAAGAATTTTAGGTGAATTTAAATATGAAGATTTTGAGGGCGACCATTCATTTTGTGCAGTAGTGTCTACAAGCCAAGAAGAATGTAATAGACTAGAGTGATTGGTAGCGCAATTAGCATCCCAAATATAACCCTGCAACATTGATTTTAGAATTTAAAAAACATAGCCAAACAATTTGATTTATGAGTGAAATCAAAAATAAAATAAAAGTGGCGATAATAATATGTAAGAAGATTGGATTAATTGCTTACGCTGTGCTGAGAATGGCCGGATGGACGTTGTACTCTTTGGCAAACACAAAGGGAACAATACCTTGTGGAAGTGCAGCCTATTTTCAACCATTAAATAAAAGTCTCCATAAATCTCCATTATATATATATATATAAAAGATTAAATTTTTAAAAAAAAATTATAAACCAATATTCATGCTGCACCATATGTACAATTTGTTTCAAAGCACCTCTGATTCTAAAAATAAGATATAATTTATACTATCTAATAAAGAAAAACAGATCAAGGATGATTAATTAATTACCTGAACAATGGCTACACGGAGAAGATCACCACGGAGGCCGATGGTGATGGAGGCCGCAGCCATCACTGCCGGGCCGGTAAGGAACCGAATGGCCATGGCAAAGGCAGCGGCGGAGTTTCCACATGCAATGATTTTTGGTTGAAGAGCCATGAACAGACCTATACAATACATATGGCTCAAACCCATTGAACAAACCAATATCCACTTTTTTAATTAACAGTGAAAGAAATAAAAAAAAGGCAAACAAGAGTACCCAAATTAAACTTCAGGCTCTCACAGCATATCATAAATATTTTTAGAAGAAAAAAGAGATTCAAATTAAAAAAATGAAAAAAAAAAGTGGACCAAAGACTTTTATTATCTACAGCATCACTTTCATCTCTTTAATGTAAGGGAACACTGAATATGAAATAATCTGGACTGTTGTGTGAGACCGCAACAGAGAATAATGAAAACGAAAATGAAGGAAGGGGGACCGAAGGAATAAACGGCGCGAGAGGGAGGGCACATTATATAATTTACTGAAAATTTGAGGGTAGAAAAAGGAAAGTGATTAAGAGCCTTTGATTTCATTTCTCAAAACCTAGATTTGATTTCAAAATCTAATTTTTACCCCAAAACTTAAGTTTCGTCTATGAACTTACATTTTTCGAAAAAGCTATTTTGGATATAAAACCTCAGTTTGAAATCTAGGTTTTGAAAAAAAAACTATTTTCTTATCAAATCACAAAATCTCTCCTAATAAATTTTCTCTTTCCTACTTTTTCTTTCATCTTCTCTACCTACCTCTTACCTCAGAATTCGTAAAAGTCAAAACTTCCCAAATATAATCACCTTTTCAAAATCTAGATTGTACCTCAAAATCCGTAAAATCTATTCTCTAAAATTTAAATTTTAGCTTTAAATCTGTAAAGTTATTTTCAGCAACGTTTCCAAACATACTCTTTAAAGCGGAAAAGGAAGTGAGGTGTCGTTTACAGAGACGGACATATATATGTAAATCAAGTTGGCGAGACGTCAGCCACTCACTCACCCAAGCTGAACATGGCCATTCCAAGACCTGCATCCGACAGGATTGAGATTGACTTCTCTATTATTTTCGGCATCTCCACATGCCACCTGCTTTTCATTATTTCATAATCACCATCAATCCAATATTACACTCACAGTTTCCATATCCCTAATATCTTCATCCATACAAAAAAAAAAAGTACCCATTTCTTTCTATCCTTCATATGAGATATATACCATGTACTTTAATTTATTTGTTTATAAAATAGATTTTATATCAAAATCTTGTAGTTTAACGGTTCTTTAGCCAAAGAAAAGAATAATATCTGAGCCCCATCTATGGACAAACAAATTATGTGGTGCTGAATTAAAAAGATTCGTACACTTTATTGTTCCTACACCTTTTTTTCTTTCAGAAAAATGCTCAAGTAGAGGGAAAAGTTCTTGTTTCTTTATTATTTTTTGTGATCATTCTTGTTTATTTTATTAAAGTGATCATATCATCTTTGATATTTTAATATTGCTTTTATTTTGGTTTTGGTTCATTCAGTTTAAAATTAATGGCTTTAATTCCTTAAAAGGTCAAATGGCTTTTATTTTTACTATATTATAGAATAAATATTTTAAATAAAATGAAATTTAAGATATCATAACTGCTGGTTTTAACCAAAATAAGAGCATATTTGATATATTTGTATTAACCCTTGTTTAAAATAACATAGGAACATTATATGAATTTGGAATTCTTTTTGTTAAAATTGGAAAAAGTCCCCTGTTAAAAAATTTATTAGTGAAAATAACTTCAATCATGACATGGCCAATAAAATATATAAGAGACTTTTCCTTAATTTTTCAAATTTTTAGGTAAATAAAAATAATTTTATCAATCAATGATGTTCAAATCTATATACTAATTTTCAGTGAAAATTAATGTGATTATGAATTATATCAATGAATAAATTACTTTTTTGGATAAATTAATTTTGATGGATGGAGGGAGGGAGGGAAATTACCTGAAGGCAATGAGAGACCAAATGACGCCAATTAGGCTTGAGTATGTGTTGGGGTTGCGGATAAGCTTCCGCCACACCATTATCAGTATTAGACGGGTGATCACACTCGCCGGCGGCATTTGTTTTCCGATGCCGGATTCCATCGCTCCTCCGCCGCCTTTCTGTTGCAGCTCCGTTGGTAAACTTGATCCCAGCTTGTTCAATCCAGTGGACCCCTCTTTCTCTTTCTCCTCTTCCCCTGCTGCTCCAGCCGCCGCTGCTTCTGATTCTCCTTCTCCCTTCCCCACTAGTTTCAACTCTTCCCCTCCAAATTCTGCATCTGGAATATCTTCAATTCAACCAATGATCAGCACAATTAGCAAATCTCGTTATTACAAATTTTGATATTACATATATATGTGTGTGTGTATGTATGTATGAATCTGTTCAATACTCTGTACTCTGCTTATTTAGTACCTTTGTTTAATTCCCCATTTTGATGAGGGTGATGGTCATCGGCCACTAGCATCCGAATTTCTTTGGCCCCCTGGTCGGAGCGTCCGGATTGATCCTCGGAGCCACCGCCAAATACATGCAGTCCGGCACCGCTGCCGCCGCGTTCTGAGACGGGCGAAGTGCTCGAGCTCCACACAAACATGTGAAGCTCTTTAGCGTCATGACTTGCTTTTGTACTGTTCGGGGGAGGAGCTTGATTTTGTTGTTTGAGACTTCTGGAGCTTAAGTTGGATGATGAGAATTCTGGATTTGGAGCTGGATACGAAGATGGCTGTTGCACAGGATAGAACCCCATACGAGGAGAGTTCGTGGTCTGAACCGCCATTGGGACTGGGCAGTTTTCTTCAAAATTCGATGGTCTCGTTGGTTGAACGGAGTGTAGCTCCGCCGAGCCGGTGACGTTCGAATGTCTTGGCCCCGTCGGGTACCCCATCATTGAGTAGAAATCTGCGTGGTTGAAATTGGACCCTCTCGGCGTCGGATTCCGAGAAGAGCTCAGGCTGTAAATCTCAGCTCCGGTGAGGTTCGATGGTCGGGGAGTCATCATGAACGACCTCCTCGATGCGTTGGACTTTCTCACCGTCACGTGAAGCTTCCCGTCGTCTCCGAGCTCTGCGTCAGTCTCGAGGAAGTCGCGGCCATCGAGCGAGACCACATCAGAATCGACCTTAAACGACACGATGGACGCCGCAGTCTCCGGGAACTGCTCCATGATCAGAAGCTTGGCGCCGCGATACTCAAAGAGAAACAGCAAGAGCGTGTACCAGATGATGCACTGTAACACCACCACCTGAATCATGAGGCTGCCGGAGTACCCTCCGTACATGGCGATCAGTAACGGAATCCCCATCACAAGAGTGTTGGGCAATGTGGACAGTGAGAAAATAGTGATCATCCAATCGAGACTTCCGGTCTTAGTGAAGCTGGTCCAGATACCGAGCGCGACCAGCATGATGATCTTCTGAAGTGTATCGGCGGCGATGAAGCGCATATTCATCTCGTACGGGTTGTTGATTGAGATGAAATGGAATGAGAGGAGAGGCACCGCAAAGATGGCGACGAACCGGTTGATGCCGGAGCACTGGTCCGGCGAGAATATCTTCCACCACCGGACAGAGCCGTACGCTAGAATCATGGCCACATACAGGGGCACCATGGCCGAGAGAACCGTGTAGAGATCTTTCCAAGTGATCATTTTCTAATTTTACAGCGATAACCACAAAAAAATCGAAGATTTTATTCAACAAAGGAGATGGGTATACTTATAGGTCTGTGTGAGAGTACAATAAAGCTGCGGGTGAAGTTCAGGTCTGGTGGTGGTGAGGGAGTGGCATGAGATATAAAATAAGGAAGGGGAGGGAGGGTAAAATCGGAAGAAAAATAAATAAAACCGTTATGTAACTAACTGAAGAAGGAGATTCATACCCAAATACACACAAACACTCTTGTGGCTATACACTCCACTGTTGTCTTGCTTCTTCTGATTTTGGGAAGGAAGGCCTTTAGTGAGAGAAAGTTTGAGGTTAGAGAGAGAAGATGAATGGAATTTACGAATATGTAACTTTTGAGGAGTATATATAGGCCACATGCTCGGTGAACATGTACACTAGTAGTGGTTCTATATGTGTGTGTTGTGTACATATGTATGTATCAAATTTTTTTAGTTCAAATGTGTTTTTACTTTTAAAGGAGTAAACTCAAAGCATGTTTGAATCTCAATTATAAAATTTGGATTTTGTTGTAAAACCTAATAAATTTTTTCTTTCATATTTCATACTTAATTACTTTTTATCTCGAACTCCGTAAAAGCTAATAACTTCTTAAACACAATCACCTTTTAAAATCTAGATTTTGTCTCAAAATCCGTACAAGCTATTCTTCCCAGATATATTCTCCAAAACCTAGATTTTACTTTGAATTCTGTAAAAGATATTTTTAAACAGACTTTCAAACGAGTTCGAAATTTGATTTACCTTCTTGCAAATAAAATATTTGCGCTGCTTCTTTATACTGGAAAAATACATCTGCTTCATTCTAAATTTAAAAATAAATTTTAAATTATACTATGATCCGTGCATGATCAAAAACTGCCACAGGCTTTTTACCAAAGGAAAAAAAGGTACCATTAGCTATTGGTCATGCATAGATAATGGACCATGGATGGAACATTAATAATATATTTGATGGTGGGAGCATCAAATTTTACTTTTGGTTGCAACGTTAACACCACGTGGTTTTGTAACAGGCAAAATAAGAGGTTGTACATTTTTTTTTTGCTTAGTTATGTGTATAGGCAAAAAAAAACATGTACCTTTTGCTATAAATAATTATATTTAAGGTACTATTAGATATTAAAAGTGTGCAACTTTTCCAATGGAGATTTCAATTTTAGTTTGTCAAACTTTGAAGAACTAAGATCTTCTATCAGATTCAACCACTGTTGGTAATAAAATATTGTATGTTGTTTCTGTACAAAAAAAGGGTTAAGTTGAACTACATCCCAGGGGCTCACAACGGTCAGGACATGTAGTCAGACTCAGAGGGCGTCTACACAAGTACTTATAGATTACCAATCAACAAAGTATTCACATCGATAGTTGCATTTTGATTCACAACCTTATGGGTTATAGATCAATTCCTTATTACTAACTCAACCAATCTTTTGTTGGTAGAATGTTTGGAACCACGTTTGAAAAAGTCAAACGTGCGTTCGACACTATTTTTTCTCAAAACAAGACAATCTATTTCGCACATCTACCTCGTAAATAGTAAAAGTATTTTTCTACCGTATTTTTTAACAAGTCCAATTATACTCTTCCTTTCGTAGTGGTGCAAGTATCTCTTTGGAACATAAAAGAATTGATGAGAAGTGATAATTAATATAGTTGGGAGGATTACTCAAAGTGAGGAATGGTTGATATGAAGAAGATATGAAAGGGGGTGTGGCCACGTGGGTGTATGGGTGGGGTGGTTAAGTGAACCCATGGGTTAGGCTCCCATGAGAGGATGCAAACCAATCACAAAATAAAAGGTTCAAATGGGGGCCATGTGGCTCCATTGGCTTTTCCACTCCTGTGGTCCACCACGGCTTGAATCAATTTTTCTACTAAACACTATTTAATTCTTAGCTAAGAGGGTTAATTAGATCTTAACCATCTAAGATTTTGTTTGAAAGTTCATTTGAGAATAACTTTTACGAAGTTTAAGGTAAAATCTAAGTTTTTGATGATAGATTTTGGGAGAATAGCTTTTATGGATTTCGAGGCAAAACCTAACTTTTGAAATGTGATTGTGTTTGAGAAGTTATTATCTTTTACGGAGTTAAGGCAAAAAATAAGTAGAAAAGATGAAAAAGAAAGGAAAATGAGAAAAAAAATTTATTATGAGAGAGAATATGATTTGACAAGAAAATATAACTTAAGTTTCAAAATGTAAGTACGTGGACAAAAATCTAGATTTTTGGGTAAAATTAGGTTTTGAAAATAGGTTACAAACGAACCCTGAATCTAATTATAATGTATATATTTGATTTTTAAAAAGGTATATATTATTCTAAAAAGGTAATTTAGTTAATATAGATTTAAAATAAAAGATAATATCTTAACAATTTTTTTTTAAAAAAGTTCTTATTTAAGAAATCATCTTTTTAAGAAAAATCAAACATCGACCCTCTAAATTAAATCTGGATGATCCAACACTGATTAGTTTTCCCCCATTAAATTAGATCCCATGTTGAGACCCTTCCCCTATTTCCCCCCTTCATTTTTTCAATTTTTCAGATTTGTAGAAGGTTATAGATATAATTATACTTACAATTTCAAACTTTAATATCTACCCTTCTATTTAAAGAGTTGTCTCATAATTCATAAAACCTTCACTACCCATATAATATTTTGTTGATGGACGATTTATAGATAAAATTACTTTTTGAACGGATTTCGACAAGCTCTTGATTGATGTAAACTTTTGTTTGTTTATTGAGGAAAGAATGAAGTCAACATTGTTGGTTGGATGGTCAGAAGTTTTTGTTAATGGACAAAGAGATTCAATTATTTAGGATGGTGTGGAGCTTCAACTTTCAAATTGCAGTCAATTAATCAATAACAGTAGATAGTGAATGGTTTGCCAATTATCAAGGAGTTCGTATGATATCCATATATGTGTGCATCTGAATAATATTGTTACATTTTGAAAATTTTAAAATATGATAAAGAATCCAAAACAACTCTTCAGGTACGAAAACTTTTAGGATAAATTTGCACTTTAACCATACAATTTATTACAAAATTTACCATCAGATCTTAAGTTACCCAATTAATGAATAAAAGGTCATAAAAATTGGTAAAATTACCGTCAGGTCCCAACAATAGCCGATCCAGTTGTTATTAACAGCTGTTGAGGTTGTTAATAACAATTGTTGGAGAATTAATAACAAAAAGTTTTCCAAGAGTTTGTCATGCATTTATCATTAACAACCTCAAAATTGTATTAACAACATTGGATGCCTCCATTAACAATCTCAGCAAACTGGGGTCTGATGGTAATTTTACTAACTTGTTGGAATCTTATGGTACTTTTACTAATATTTGGGACATTTTATTCATTAATTGGGTTATTTGATAGTTGATGGTAAATTTCCCTAATTTATTTATCAAATACTGCAAAATGTACCCAAAAAAAACCTAATCAATAAATGAAAACTATTATAAATGAATTTGGATGGAATCGAATGTTGATCAAATTATTAGAACATACCACTATTATTATAAATAGACTGTTTTGCTTCATCACAGGCTGCTCCATCATTTAGTAAAATCTAATTAATTGCCTAATACCTAGTAGGCAACACACATGGGAAATTAAACCTGATATAGAAAATAAAAGTAATGTTTATACATATATAGGATTTTTTCCAAACAAAAACTCAGTATGTATATAAGATTACCATTCACATCTAATCGTTTAGTTATACAATTAAGGTGAAGATTTGCTTTAAAAGTATTTTAAGTTCAATATTATCCAAAAAAATTTAGAATATAGCAACGTTATTCTCTCCAATTAAGAAACTAACATTGAAAATTACCATTTTTAATGGTAACATGGTAACATTGATTTTAACACTTTAAGGATACCCGAACAAAAAAGCTCTATGAGCAACGTTACTTATCGACAAAAATTTTTAAGATGGATTTATACTTTAACCTTTTTTTTTCTTTTTTTCTATTTTTTTTTCCAAAATCCATTTTGCTTTTAAAATGTACGTGACATTTTAATTAAATCACAGAGACTTCACACGAATCTCTTTTTTGGCTTCACACCGCCAAATTTTAATTTGGAGGTTCCATTCTTCAAAATAACGACTTCCTAATTTCACTGTTGCTCAAATACGGAAAACAGATAGTTCTTTGAATAATTTCTCCCTGTTTGATTCCGTCTTTCAAAAAATGATTTCTTTTTATTCCGAAAACAATAAAAAAAACAGGTAAACTTATTTTAAAATGTGCCTTTGGTTTACATGTTATAAAAAATAATTTTTTTATAAAAAAGAAGAACATTTTTTGTTTCATATTTTATTACCTTTGGTTCTAGGATAGACATGCAGGGTTAGAAATATCATGTTCTGAATGCAATTATATAAATATAAAAATTATTATTCCTATTTCTTTATTTACCAAATTCACTGCCAGAAAAATGTTATTTAGCAACGGAAAAATCCATTGTTAGATGACTATTTTCTATCATAAAATTTTTATTTAGCGACAGAAAATATTATCAACCTTCGTTTTAACGACGGAAAATAGTCATTAATCCGTCACTAAATGGCATTTTTCTGGTAGTGTTTAAAGGCTCTATCATCCCCCGTTTCACTACTTTATATATGATTTTTCATATAATATTCAAACATATATTTTTTTTAATTTTCAAAACTTGTTCTAAGAAAAATTGCTCTATATATATGTAACTTTTTTTTATGAATATGAAAAGTAGAGAATGAAATTAAAAAAACAGAGCTTCCAATTTTTCTATTTCACTCTTGAAATAACCCTACCCATGATATTGAAACCCTAATATAATTTAGAGCTAGCTTTCTTTGCCCCCATCATTGGCGACACAGTATATAACAAGAAGTAAAAGCCATGATAATTGGGAAAAAAGATTCTGAAAAACAACATAATCTTAGACATAGATATTGTACATCAATTGTTCATGCATCCACCAATTATTATTATTATTCAAAACACTACATTATCAAATTTTTTGTATAATTTAAACTATCTCCAAATCACTTTAAACCGGAGACTACTCTTTATCGGATCAAGAGCATTAAGATTAATCAAGTCCTTCCAATAAGTGTATTTCATAGGATTCAAACTCGTGTTATCCTCTTTACAAGGGTGAGATTACTTATCATATTAATCAATAGCTTGGTGGTAGTGTATATTAGGTAAAATGTTAGAAATTCAATACTTGTTTGATTTTCTGTTTTCAGAGTAGTTTTTCCCAGGAAAATAAAAAATAAAAACTTGCTTGAAATGTATTTTTTTTGTTACATATATATGTGTTCTAAAAAATTATAAAATTTTCTTAAAAAATCATAACACCTGTTTTTTTTTTGCAAAATTAAATAAGATACACAAACATACTGTATTTTATCATACTTATTCTTCACTCCACTATTTTAGATACGTTTTCAAAATAATAATCTCAACATATTTTTATTTTTATTTCTAGAACTTGTTCTAAAAAAAATTACTTTACAAAATTTTTCCTGAAAACATAAAAATTGAGAACATATAATCAAATTGAGAAGGCCCTTGATTTCCAACCAATTATAACATGTGCGTGTGTGATGTGATGTGAGTTTTTTTTTATTCATTTGGGAATTATTGTCTGTTTTGATCTTTGGTCTATCATCTAGTCATGTCATCTATTTCACTAATTAGTGAAACAAATCACTGTAGAATCTTAGTCAAACGTGGTGTAATTGATAGATGATGAATCACGGCTAATCATTGGCTCCGTTTGTTTTACCATTTTTTCTAACGGATACGCTTACCGAGACACTTTCTCTCTCACATAAACTACCTCGGAATCTGTGTCCGTTTTCCCAACGGGCTATCCAAACGGAGCCATAGAAACTTTAGACAAAATTTAAAACTCAAAAGTGTACGTGTGAGAGTATATATATTGTTGGAATATAGGCAACCTTTAGTAAATTAGTCGGAAAAACCCATTTTACAGCAAAAGTGTCAATGAGCAAATATGTGAGAATAAAGCTATAATTTTTCTTAAAGGTTTGAATTTGAAAATAAATTGAATATATGCGTGGGAACAATTTTTATCATGGGCGGTTGTTCTATTAACAAAGGGACAACACCCATTATCCAAGACAGATACAACACGCACAGAAAACTATCCTCTTCTCCTCTCATCTCTTCCTTTGATGTATTTGCTATATCTCAAATCTGGATCCACGCTTATGATTCAAATTCTGCGTGGGTATCTGTAATCGGAGTTGAATTCTACAGGTACACCAGAATCCGTCGTATATAATTGATCCAATTAAAACTATTGAAAGAATAATAACGGAATAAAATTAATTAATTAATTAATCAAAATGAAGAGTCTAAAATATGATGATGAAGAAGAGATTGTTCAACGCAAGTCACATTCACATAGACCCACAATAACTGTGCTTTAAAGCTGTCTCAGAAGTTGTTTCGTGTAAGCAAATCCTTACTATCTCTTCTTCATCATATTGCTCCAAGACTTTAATATATTACCTTTTCTTCTCTGTTGAATTTTTATCTTTGACCAGTTGCTTCTTTATATGTTGAAAAACAATGACATTAATTGATTATTACATGAGCTTATTAAAGAAGCTGATTTATAATTTGCAGAGATGTGACTCCATGAAACTTTAGTCACATGCTTAAAGCTTACCCCTCTCATTCGATTTGTAAGAAGAAAAGAGAATGAATTTTTATTTTATTTTATATATAAGTAACATCAATATATAAATATATAATTTTACCATTAATTTATTATTATGTTGACTTTATTCTAATTATGCTTAATGTTATATTAAATAAGAATAAAGTTGAAAAGATGTTGAATTTTAATATATAGTTAATGAATTTTAAGATTTTCTTGATCAATATAAATATGTTGAAAATGAATTATAAATAAAACTAGATAAGTATTAATATGTTGATATAGTTTATTGTTATTATATATTTAGTGTTTGGATTTGATATTTGTATTACCAATAATGTGATTCATGATTCTGAATAATTTTTTTCCCAAATTCAATTATTATTTATATTTTTTCTAAAAATATTGACAAGAGACAAGTGGAGGCTTTAATTTTCAATCATCTCAAGTTAAAACTTATTTCCATTGGAATTTTAATAATTGAAACTAGAAAATATATATATATATATATATATATGTAGCAACCATATATTGCTAATGAATTTCATACTACATAAATTTTAAGCTTTCTGAAATATCTAAAAGGCATAAAATAACCAAAAAAAATTGAAAACGGGAATGCGTATAACCTTTTGCATTTGTAGTTGTGTCATAAAAATTTATAGAACCCATTATCCATCCCCTTTTAAAAAAATGGGAGAATTACCCAGAAGTCCCATGCAATAGAATGTGTTACAAAATAGTCACAAGAGGTTATTAATGATAAGTCGAGAAGCACAATTTACAAGTAAAGTAGCTACCATTTACAACATATTATGACCATTTTGTAATATATTTCATTGCTTAGACCTCTAGGTTATTCTCCCTAAAAAATAATATTTGAGAGGGTCATTATCCAATTGAAGAAAGAGAATAGTTGCGTGAAAAAGGAATAACATGTATTTATGAGTTATATAAGATCTTAACTAATAGATCTTCATACAATCAGACATATTCATATGGGAAAAAAAGAAGAGTAACTTTTGAAACTGAAGCAAATCCATATATATATCCAGAGAGATTTATACTATAAAATTAAGGATATTAAGTATTATTAAATAGAGAATCCAAAGGAAAAGACCATTTGTTTGGAACGTTGGTTAAAAAAACCATTTGTCAAAAGACGCAGCTACCTATCGTTAAATAGACCTATTAAATTAATTTAAAAGTGACCTAACCATCATACACAAGTCATTCCTTCAGAGAATTAAGACTACACGAAGTCACATTCCTCCACTAAATCGAGAACAATTGAATAATATCTGTCACTGACATGCATGCATGCATACATATATATATATATGGACATTATGAATAATATAATATAGCTCCATTTTCCTTACATGTAGTTCATATAATATAGCTCCATTCCTTCTTTATATATAGTTCAGGATTTTGGCTCAGGAGGTTCAAGATAAGTGACTTATTCTTAATGTTTTAAGAATAATTTGAGTAAAAATTTAATGGGTTCAAAATTAGCAAATGAGTGAGTACAAAATAAATCATATAATACTAATACATACATAATTTTCTGGAAGTCAGCCCGCTCACATACAAGCAGGTCCGCACATGCTTATATATATATATATATTCAATTTTTCAAAATTTATATATACCAATTATTACCGTAGACAGTAGAGTACGTGTATCTCTAAAAATGACCACTTGTAATAAAAATGAGGGGATGAAACATACAGTACAGAAAAATATAATAAATATCTAGCATAAAAAACTATCAACCACTTACTGATTAAAGATGAAAGGTAAAAATTCTGAAAAAAGGTGGTTGTTATGTTGTGGGGGAGTAATAATACAGATCATTTAACTGTCGGCAACAGTAGAATAACTGTCTCTCAAATTCATTAATTAATTGATGGTATTATCAAAGTAATATGTTAAATAATTAACATCTAGTGGTTAGGCCAATTGGAGAGATCTCAAACTTCTCATGATATTAAAAGAAATGCAATAGCTTCGTATAATTAGAAACATACAACAAGTCAGATCTCACTAAGTGGAATCTAGTAGATGAACCATACGTACTCTATCAACAATCGAATGTTTAGATAAATTAAGCTTTCTTTTCGGTCTTCCTGCACCTTTCTACAAATATGTTTCCTTAAATGGTAAATTAGAGCACAGCAATCATATACACATACACAGCTACTTGTTTGAATGACAGATTGATACAACAACAGCCACAAACATTATCACATTAGGTACTTTCGACTACATGGATTACACGTCGTCAATATACCATAGGGCATATTGATAACTAAAATCAAATATCAAATCGTTAGATAAAATGTTAACTAAGAGTCGACTCAATAGCTTAATTGAGTGTATACTTTGATCTTCTTCTATGTATAAGTTGTAGAATCAATCCCATAGGGCATTTGAATGCATTTATGTATTATGTGGTATATATTAATTACTTACTTACTGTTTATCCAAGTTTGAAGAATAAGGAATCATTTATAAAGGAGTGAAGAAAAGAAGGGTGTTAGGCCAAAGCAGATAGTCAAAGAAGGATTGAGATCAGAGAGACATGTGAGTGAGGGATCGAGAAAAAGCAAAATATGAAAAGGTCTTCTCATTCACACACAGACACAGACACACAAAATAATATTAATGGTCCCCCGAACGTGGTTCATGAGATGAGTGGTTCAAAGTGCTGTTATTACCTTTTATCTTTAATCTCTCTTTTCTTTCTGCAACTGAGCAAGTACTTCCATATAACAGCATGTGAGAGTCAAAATGTGAGAGCCTTTTCTGTTGCGCCCCACCGTCCTCCCTAAATGAACCGCCCCTCACATTAATGCAATAGTTGTGTGTATATATTCCAAGAGCAGCATGGGCATGGAATACCAACAAGATTTGGTTTTAGCTGAATGAATATCATATACATACATGTTTATGTTTAAGCACCAGGTTTTCGATTTAAGTTCGTGTTAATAAAGGAAATGCCTTCGAAAAAAGTGAGACAATTTTATCTCTATGACTATCCCTCGCTCCCTCCATCATTGTGTGTTCGGAAACTCTATTGGCAGAAAGGAGTTTTATTGAGAGAAATGACTTTACGGATTTCTAGATGGTTTTACGGATTGTAAGATGATTTTTATATATTTCGAGATGGTTTTTACGAATTTTGATATGGTTTTATCTCGACGTACGTATACCGTCTGGGGAACAAAATTTCAAAGAAGCACGATATGATTGTAAAAAAATAAAGAGAGAAGGAGAGAAATGTCATACTAGGCCCGAAACTGCTGTGGCACAGAACATGTATTGCATTGAGAGAGAGAGAAGAGAGACAACAATAAAATTCAATAGTTTATTAGGGAGGCACCCCTATTTATATATTTAGGAAGGTACAATCACTTGTAATTATAAATTATTTTCCGCTTGCCCATGGTTACAGGTGTGTGTATATGTCTGGCTTATATATATATATATATGTCTGGCATATATATGTGTGTGTGTGTCTGGCTTTGATGACGATGACTATGATCAAACGAGATATACATAGGAACTTTAATTTTATTAATGGATATTGTCTGGCTTTCGTAATTATATGTACATATCATCCTAACGACCAAAAGGTAGAACATTACTTAATTACCATGGCAAAAAAAAAGGAACTTGTTTAGACTAAATTTTAGATGGAAATGAGATCAAAAGATATATACACTACAAAAAAATTGACTTGTAAAAAATCACCATCAAAAAGTTGCACCGTAACGATTGTCGCTGAAAGCTTTAGTAACGATCAAAATAAGTTGTTGCTGAAAAAACTTTCAAGCGTACCTTTCAAAAGTAGTAGTCGAACGATACTTTCAATGGTAACAAAAAAGTTATAGTTGATATTTTTAAAAATATTAAAAATAATAATTTATTTCAGTGACTGCTGCATTGTCACTGTCCGATGTCATGTCACCGATAACTGCCACATTACCACCATTCCTGTACAACACGTGTCACCACATATATGCCATCTGACCTACATCATATGTGTTCCAACTGATAAATTTAAAACTTTACTTTTTCCAAGAATCGAACCTCTAACCCCTTAGATACAGGAGTGAGCCTTTACTGGTTGAGTTGGAATTCCTTAAGATACTTTTTCTGTCGCCGGTGTAAGTCGTTACTGATAGAAGGCATTTTGTAGTGATAGTAGTACAAGTAGTACTTTAGCAATTGAAAGAAAAAGGTCATAAGAAATTAATGATAAATACAAGTACTTAAGTACTGGTGATGAAAATTATACAGCATACGGATCTATCTGTCATTGATATCAGATATATATATATATATATAAACAGACATGCCTGTGAAGCAAAGCTTTTTGAATGAATAATACATAATGAGATTCATCAATGTGTGGAGGGCTACTCCGACTGATAAGATCATTGTCTGAAAAAGATTTTGCTTCTCGATGATTTGCTCTGTGTGTGTAGGAAGTAGAAATTTTAAAGAGCCTTTGAGTTATTGAAGAACTAGAAAGGAACACTTACATGCCAACCCACTAATTATAACTCTCTGCTTTCCCAATATAATAAATAGTACAGTAAAATGTATTAATAAAGCCTTCTTCTTTGCTTCTTTTCTTTTTAGAGATCAGAAATAACTTCTGACTTTATGATTCAGTATGTACTACATGATCGAGTGCTTTTTTGCAGACTTAATTATTCAGCAATCCATAGGACCCTGATTATAAAGCACATTGGAGTGGTCCAAGTGATGATAGATCCGAGGAGTGCGTGGGTCACTTAGTTATTTACGTAACTACCACCATAATGATAGGGTTTCTGAGTTATAATGTATACATCCCAACGGTTGGTTGGATTAAGTAGTAAATGGCTTGTTCCAGCTTAAACAAGGTCTCGGGTTCGAGCCTTGTGTATGCAGCAGCCACTGTTGGGAGACTCACCCACCATGCCAGGTACGCAACGCGAGTCAGGTTCGAACGTAGTCGGAGCGAAGTTCCGGTGAACCGGGCGGGCAACCGAAGAAAAATATATACATATACATACATAAATATATACATATATATCTCATCATGTGTGACTTTATCGGCAATGGTAATTGCAATGAATTTATCATTTGCTGGTGTTTACCATGTGTTGCAGTTGGAATTGATTGGGAGTTTTTTTTATGCTACTTAGCATTTAATCAAGGGTGAGGTCAAAAATATTCACAAGCTTTAACTAAAAATATGCCTAACATTATATACTTTTAAAAAAGTACAAAAATACCAATAAATAATTAAAATAGGAATACAAATGCTAGAATTGTTAAGTATAACCAAATATTATTATTTTTTATGGAGTCCATGTTTATGTTTACATATGTAACAATGTTAGATTATATTTAATTATGATGATATTTTTACTCTAACGTTCAATGTTTAAGAGTATCTTTGCACCTATGAAATATATATAGTGTTGAACATATTTTTTATAAGAAAAATCATGAGTATTTTTACACCTTAACTATTTAATGTGAGAATTGTCTTGATTATCCTTCTAAAATTTAAATTGGTTAATTTGAACAAATGTGAAATGATTTTCCTAATTAAATATTATTGTGTAACATAATGTCATATATTGGTTTATAAGTTTGACAGATTAATTTAAAAAAAATATAAACATAGGAGACAAGGCAAATTAAAATCTTTTGATTAAGACCAAATCCAAATTCTTAGTGGTTCTTATATAATTATATTAGGTATCCAGGAATATTATTTTATTTTGAGGCATCTGTTTTTTTTAAAAAAAATATGGCATTTGGGTGTAGAATGATTTTAATTAACCCAACTAGATACATATGTACTAACCTTGCTTCATGAATTGTGATTCGAATGTGTTTGGGAGTTGCAAACGGAGATTAGATATATATATATATATATATGCCTCAATATTTTTTGGATCAAAATACCAACATTCACTCGCTCAATTTCCAAAATCCCCACACACACACACACTCTTATTATGGACAATGCATTTTAATTATAATTTCAGGTTAAATCAAGTTTCAATTTAGTATTTTATATTTAAAAAGTATGCATACTTTTGTGTTAGTTTCATTTAACGAAAAATAATGATTTAACAAATTTATTGGTGATTCAACAGTTAAATGACAATAAAACATTATAATATTTTAAAATATGAAAAATTATTATATTACATGATTAAAATTTAATCATATTTATCAGATTTAAATACAAAATTACAGTTCAAAATTAATAAGTAAATATATTTCATTAAAAAAGCTAACGATGTTAAGAAAAATAAAAGGCCCAAAAGTGTAATTTTAAATTTAAGTATTAAAACGAAAATTGATGTAATTTTAAAGAATTAATCATATAGATTAGCATATAATTTTATATTAAACTTCGGCCGAAAGCTGCTCTCCCAAAGGAACATGCGCTGCGCAATTCAAAGCGTTGATAAAAGCACCAATAATGCATCTTCATGTTGTGAAAGGGTTGGTTCGATTTTCTTTTTACAGGTCGTCTCTAGTTTCAAAATGCAGACTTCGAAATACAAAGGAAGACGATAGGAAAGTGCTCTGACCTAAGTCGAAGTAAATATATGGAGGAGATTATTTTATTTTGCGGAAAAATACTGTTAAATGTGCATTTGACTTTCAGAAACGTTGTTCCAAACAAGTCAAAAAAGTATGGGACAGAACGTTCTTCTATATGGGATGCATTTTTGTTAAATATATTTATCTTATTATTAAAAGTAATCATGTTCAAAATACTGTCGAGTATTAAATTTAATTATATTTTTCAACCGATATTTAAACTTCGATTCACCCTATTGTGACGATTTATATGTCTTCCGCTAAACCAAAACCCCCATTGATTCATGAGATAGAGTGCATATTTGGAAAATCTTCCACTAACGGTATACGCAAGCCATGACAAAAAGCATCTCGAAATTCGTAAAAAGCATATTTAAAATTTCATTGGGAGGAGTTTACGGACTCCAAGACATTTTACAGATTTCGAGATGATTTTAAAGATTTTGATATGCTTTTATGAATTTGAAAATGCTTTTTATCTTAATTTGAGTATCCGTATCCGTGGGAGTGATGTTCAAAAAAAAAAACAGGGTTGATCTGTGGGGCAGATAGGCTTCCTGTTGCGGACACCTAAAACCTGCCCCAGAAAAAAAAAACATAACTGCTTGCCCAATTATATTCCAAAAATGCCCCTACTTGAATGGGAGGTCATAATGGTTGGGATGGCTGACCCTAAGCCCTGCCCAACCTAAGATTTAGGCGAGCCCGACCTTACCCAAAAATTGTTGGGCAGTTTTTTTTCCCATCGTTGACATGTGGAAACAATAGTCGAATCGGGCCTAGTTGTTGGGCCATTTAGCCCAGTGATACTATAAGTGGTCCTTTGAGACTCTAATTTCTAAAATAAAAATTTTAAAAATTATTCATTAATAATGTGCAGAAGGCAATCATGTTCACAGGACACTAAATGTGTTATATACACATACCAACAAAACCTGGGCTGGATACTGCCACGTTTTGGTATTTGACTTGGCCCAGTTTGGCCACCTGGCCATCTTCAACAAAAAGACACCTACAGGGATTAATAGTTTATGTTGATGTGAGCCTATTTGTTCAGTCTCAAGTGTTTAAACAAATTACCATCGTCCATGGGTTCAGTTGGTGAAGGTATTAGACACTCTCACCAAAGGGAGAGGGTTCGATACTAGGGAAGGTCACTTTGTTGTGGCTCCAGTCGCGACGTTTGGGGAGGCATCCTAGCTCCTGGGTGCTTAAGTAAACCCCTGAGGGTAATTGACGGCTCGCCCTGTCCAACATTGGTATGACCTAAGAGGAAGGGAGATTTCACTCTACCCTTGACTTGTGGGTGAGCCCAACCCTCTGCCTAAAATTTTTGTATAAAAAAAAGTGTTTAAACAAATTTGCCCATGGGTCTCTTATAAGTTGAAACAAATTGGGCCTTTTGTATTGGCCTACATGTAATGCTAAACAAAGTGGGCTGGACTGGACTGGGCCCACTTACTCTTAATTGGGCTGAAATTTTATTAAGTGACAAGACCCACATGTTAAATGGATGGAAAGTGTTCTTTTATAAATAATACATATGAGGGGGTAGATATGTATTATAAATAATACATATGTGTGTATAAAAGAAATACATATGAGGGGTAGATATGTAAAAAAAGGCTTTAAAGGTAACTATGAGGGGGATATGGAGTCCCTTATTATTGTAAAGAGGGGGTATAACTTGAGCCTCTCTCTCACTAGGAAAGGTAACTAGAGTTTTCCTCGTTAATCCTTAAAGTTTAGGGTTATTGACTTCATTCAAGTGGATAGATAGTGGGTTTGTTTGGTAACGCGTTTAAAAAAGTCAAACGTGCGTTCAACATTATTTTTTTCACAAGACGAGATAATCTCCTTTATATATTTACCTCGTAAATGGTAAAAACACTTCTTTAACATATCAAACATGCCCAATTGATTGTCGTAACTTGTTTAATGGAGCTTGTAACAATATAGTCAAGGATTATGGATTTGATTATTGTGGTTTATAAGTTGCTTGACAAGCTAATCAGGGTGTTTACAAGCGGTAATAAACCACATATCAGATCAGCCACACTACAACTAGAATTTAAAAGTAAAATATTATTATCAATAAAATCTATCTTTTAATATTTGTTAATAGTGATTTATCCCAAATCATCCCTATATTTTAATACTTTATTTATTTTTGCTTCTTTTTTAACCTTATTTCTGTCGAATGTGTCTCGTGGATAGCAAGCACTTGTGTTAACTCCCCCGCCGGCACCTGCTGTTCGATTGTGGGCTTCGGTGTGTTCGATTAGGGCAGAGTTCTTCAGCTGCCATAGCGACTGCTATAAATCTTGCGATGTATCCTTCAAACTTTGATTAAAGTCTCTTCCTTTTGAGTTTTGCTTATACTGAAACTCAAATCTGAATTTGTTCAGAACCATTTAACTCCGTGACCGTTTTATATAATCGTTGTTTGATGATACAGTGAAGCTTACAATAACCCTCTGAATTTCAGCGGACGACACTGGGGAGCATCTGACCTGACCCGTCTTATCTGCGGGTAAAAAGCTTGAAATGGGGAGTCTCGTAGACAATCCGGAAACCCGGAAGCTTCCTATTCCGGGAAAACGCAACATCCTCATTACCAGTGCCTTGCCTTACGTCAACAATGTTCCTCATCTGGGCAATATCATTGGATGTCAGTCGTCTATCTTATGATGAATTTTATATGTTGTTTCTCCTTTGAGTTTGCGCCCATTTCATGTTTTGGACTTTGGAGTGTGATCGAATATGTGTTTCTTAAGAATCCCTCTTATTTAAATGCATGGCATTACTAGAATCCCGAAGCTTTTCTTTATATAGGGCTATTTTTCATGATGTTACTGTAAAAAAAAAATAAAAATAAGAACCTGACACTTGCTGTGGCAACTATATTGCTCCATTTTCTTACTGCTATCGGAAATGGAAGATATGTTATATATTTTTTCCATATAATTGAAGAGATAGTTAGGTTTTAATTACTTGTTTTGATTATCTACCTCTTTTTTTTTTTTTTTCTATATTTGTGATAAAGAAATATTTGGCCTTTCACTTGTCGTCATGCTGGAAATGAGCATAAATATTAATTTGATTTTGACCAGGCGTGTTGAGTGCGGATGTCTTTGCTCGATATTGTAGAATTCGGGGTTACAATGCCATTTACATCTGTGGAACTGATGAGTATGGAACAGCAACCGAGACTAAGGCCTTGGAAGAGAAATGCTCCCCTAAAGAGATTTGTGACAAGTAATTATTTGCTATGAAGTTATTTTGTATGTATTTTTCAGAATTCAACCTTAAGTTCCGATTATTCCTGTTAGATTTAGTTTCTGTAAGTTGATCCCCTGGAGTTGTTTTTGGTGGGGTTTGCGGATTAGCTGAGTTGAGTTTTTAGCATTAGTTGGATGGTTTATTGGCCCTCGATGAAACTAGTCAATGACTCAAAGGAGCATTGCGAGTATGTACTTGATTCTATTTAGATTATATTTTGCTAATAGCATTAACTTTGTAATTTCGGATGATCCTGTTTGAAGTCCGGAAAAGAACTAAGTATCTTTTTTTCCATTGGATTTGTGTTTCTTCCAAGGCATTTTATGGCTGTATAGAATTCAATAATACCTTAAGAAAAAGTTCAATGACTTCTCTTCTCTTTTCCTATTCGTAGATATCATGCTATTCATAAGGAGGTCTATGATTGGTTCAATATAAGTTTTGATGAATTTGGAAGGACGTCATCCCCCCAGCAAACTGAAGTTTGCCAAGCAATTTTCAAGAGACTATTGGATAACAAGTGGCTCTCAGAGAACACAATGCAGCAGGTATTGAATTTTCTCTTATATTTATGTATCATGTGTATCTCATCATTTGATTACTTGTCGTTTGTAAGTTGTCTTTTTTCTTGTTTGATTGAAGATTCAAGTGTTAATTCCTGATGTAATTTATTTGAATGATGATATGAGACTAGTTTCTGTACGTTATATGTCTTTTATTTTGCAGCTTTATTGCGACACATGCCAAAGGTTCTTAGCTGATCGGCTTGTGGAAGGTACTTGCCCAACTCCAGGATGTGAATATGATTCTGCACGAGGTGATCAATGTGAAAAGTGTGGGAAGCTTCTGAATCCAACTGAGTTGAAAGGTCCTAGGTGCAAGGTAGAACACTCCTCCCCACACCTCTGCATGCACGTGCTTACCCCATTAGGCTTTGATTTCACTTGACATATTGTTAATGACACCTACGTGATGCTTATTTATCATCTTTCAAGTTGGTACAGATAAATAATTGATGTTTTTTTTGTGTGGTTGGCACTTGACAATCTTTATTGTATCTTGAACACTATATAAAGAATATTAAATTATTTCAGTAATTATTTCGGTTGCCTTTCGGTAAAAATTATTTCAGCAAATTTAAAACACTATATTAAGAATATTAAATCATCTCCTGGAAATGTGATATTGAGCAAAAGGAATTGAATCTATTAAATAAGCGTACTGGAGCCGAATCTAGATAGGTTTATTGTGTTTGATCTGTCTTACTCTGCTATTTGTTTTCTCTGTCATTTACATATTGCTACCAGTTCTTTGATCTTTGCTACATCTTTATTTGATAATCTTGCTAGAACTTTCTTTAATTTTACATTGCAAGAATACAAGATTATTTTACAAAACTGCATTTGTATTTTGACTCTTCAGCATTTCTCCAAGATTGTTGATGCGTCCAATTCACCCTCCTTTTTGCCCGTCATTTCCAACAAAATCAAAATAACATTTGTGTTATATTTTTTCATAATTTTTCTTGGATTTTTTTGCCAGGTTTGTCAAAATTCTCCACGCATCCGTGGTACAAACCACTTGTTTCTTGAACTTCCTCTGTTGGAGGATAAATTGGAAAAATATATAAATGAGATGTCAGTGGTGGGATTGTGGAGCCAGAATGCTATCCAGACAACACATTCGTGGCTTAGAGAAGGACTGAAGCCACGATGTATTACCAGAGACCTGAAGTGGGGAGTTCCAGTTCCGCATGAGAAATACAGTGACAAGGTCTGTTTTTGTTCATCTTTTGGGTTATTCAAGGGGCTTTGAAGCTTGCCTTCATAATTCTTGACTGATTATTTAATAATACATTTTTCAGGTTTTCTATGTCTGGTTTGATGCGCCAATTGGCTATGTCTCAATCACTTCATGTTACACATCTGATTGGGAGAAATGGTGGAAGAACCCAGAGAATGTGGAGCTGTATCAGTTTATGGGTAAAGATAATGTCCCATTTCACACTGTGAGTATTTCTTTTTTAAAATTTTTTGGGTGGGTTAAAATCTAATTAGACTGCTGTTGTTATCAATTAAAAGGTTTTTAACTATTAAGTGCTCTTTTTGTTTGCGTCGGGATATATCTATAATTAATTTTGGGAGTGGATCTCTACAACTCAGTTATTTTTTTGGCTGAGTTCTGGGAAGAATTAGCATTAACGTAAGTATGGTAACATGACGTAATATGAAGTGTCCATATGTAATTTAAAGTGAAATGTAGCATCTAATCTGGTTGTCCAACCTCTGTTAGACACAAAAAATTTTATTTGAACTGCCTGCTCTTCCTCGGTGGGTTTATGATTGATGTACTAAGTTTGATTATTATTTAGGCAAATAGCTGTAACACACCTAATAAATCTAGTTCGTCAGGTGATGTTCCCCTCTACTTTACTTGGAACCGGTGAAGACTGGACTTTGATGAAGACTATTAGTGTTACTGAATACTTGAATTATGAAGCAGGTAATCTGCCTTATGATATCTTTCCATTTGGTAGTTGAAGATGATGGATAAAGATGGGTGGCTGAACTTGTTTAGAAGTGTTTATCGTTCTGAGTCTTTTGATTTGATCAGTTTTGACAAACTGGGTTTCTATTTTTCGGCTTTCTAGGGAAGTTTTCTAAAAGCAAAGGCATAGGTGTGTTTGGTAATGATGCTAAAGACACCAACATTCCAGTTGAAGTTTGGAGGTATTACTTGCTTACCAATAGGCCTGAGGTAATTCTAATCTTGAAGCATAGTATATTTAAAGTGTTTGTCTTGAAAACCAAAAATTCTGTTATTTCTCCGCTTAATATTCTCGTCTGCACTATTCTAATTACATTGAATGTAATTATGCAAATTAGGTATCAGATACATTATTTACGTGGTCTGACTTGCAAGCAAAACTAAACAGTGAGTTGCTGAGCAATCTGGGCAACTTCATCAACCGAGTTTTGAGTTTTGTTGCTAAACCTTCAGGTTTGTTGAATTATTGGATCATTTGTCCTTTAACTGTCTTTTTTTTTTTGGGCCAAAACTTTAACTGTCTGTTGATTAGCTCATTTGAGTCGTTCAAAGTGAAATGCACGAAGACTAAATGTTTTAGAACAACTGTAACATATGTCCTGATCACAGTATTTAGGAAGTAGAATGTTGCAGTTTGTTGCTTTCACCATTTCACCATTTTTTTTGTTAATTAAGCGAAACTTTCTTAATCTTTGTATTTTGCTTTAAACTGTGTTATGAACTTCTTAGAACTTTATTTTTTTATTAATAAAATTATTAGTCCATTCAATTGCGCTATTTTTTATACTTTCCTGTCTCTCCATGCAGTTTTCTTTTTTCGGGGTTGGAGCAATTTTTTTTTTTTGCTGTCTTTTTGGCTTTTCTGGTAATATTAAGTCCCGTGTCTTATATAGGTCAAGGATATGGTTCCATTATCCCCAGCATTCCTGCTGATTTAAGAGCTGACTCCCATGAACCAACAAAAAAATTGGCTGATAAAGTTGCTACATATGTGGAACAATATATAGAAGCAATGGAGAAGGTTGGTTATTCTCTTTTTGGTTGATCTTTATAATGTATAACTACCATCACCATGTGTCACATTCCTTTTAAATCCAATTTTTATTACATTTTGATGACATCTCTTTTCACAATCTATGAAGGTTAAACTAAAGCAAGGATTGAAACTTGCGATGAGCATATCCGGTGAGGGTAATGGGTACCTGCAGGTAAATCTGTAATGTTATATCTATCTCCCCCTACCTTCATGCCTGTTTTATTCTTGATCTTTTTTGGATATCTAACCATTTTGGAATTTTATATTTCTTCGTCCTACTTTTGCGGTTGTACCTGCTTATTCTTGGTTGTTGTTTGATTGATGCTAGACCATCCTGTGACTTATTTTCAATTAAATTTTGCAGGAAACTGAATTCTGGCGTCTTTACAAGGAAAACCAACCTCTTTGCTCCCTAGTTATGAAGACTGCAGTTGGGGTTGTTTATCTTCTTGCATGTTTACTGGAACCTTTTATGCCATCTTTCACTCTTGAGGTAATTGAACTTCACTGTCTTTTTGCACCTTGAGGATTTTTTTTTAAATCTGATTGCTTATTTGAAGTCATTCTCATTATCATTCTTTGATGGGGATTGAAGGTATTTAAGCAGCTAAATTTACCTTCTGTGGTCCATGATTCCCTTTGTGATGAAAAAGGGGATGTCGATAGGGTAAAAAGACCTTGGGAGATCGTAAGTGCTGGTCATAAAATTGGGACTCCTCAGCCTTTGTTCAAGGAGCTGGTATGTCATGCTCACTGAAATATATGATGGGAGAGTAGTCCTTTTGGATGAAATTTACTGATGTATTGAAACTTGTTCACCAGAAAGATGAAGAAGTGGAGTTCTACAGGAAGAAGTTTGCTGGAAGTCAGGCAGATAGGATTGAGCGGGCAGAGGCTGAGGCTGGAAAACTTGCTGATCAACTGAAGAAAACTAAAGTTTCAGGTTATATTTCATTTTTCATGGTAGAATAGCTATTGTTCATGGTCGTAGGAGAGAGACAAAAGTAGTAAATAGAGGAGGGAATATTGTCCTCTGAAAATTGAAAAACGGAAAGAATTGAGAAGGAAGCAAGAATATTGATACTGTAAATTTTACTGAATGGAATAATAAATGATAGATATGTGTGGTGTTTTATGTTTCATTGTATAACATATAAGCATAACATGTGAAACTGATATTGTGTAGTCCAATTCAGATGCATTTCAAGGTGTTAGAAACTTTAAATATCTTGATAAGTTGAAAACTTTGTCTTGAAGAATTTTAAAATGTAGGTGTTGTGGAACATAGTGTCCGTGCAAGCTAGTGGTATCTCAGGCTTATGCTTGACTATTAAGTATTGCTTGAGATATCTTGTTCAAGATTACAAATGTTGGGTTACTGTTTGTAACAGAGGGAAGTGGAAAGAAAAACCAATCAGCTAAATCTTCAAAGGAAGGCAAAAGCAAGGCTGCCGCTCTTGCTGAACCAGAAATTACCATAACAAGGCTTGATATTCGTGTCGGCTTCATAAAGAATGCTAAAAAGCATCCTGATGCAGACTCACTGTATGTAGAAGAGATTGATGTGGGTGAAGAGCAAACCAGAACTGTTGTCAGTGGGCTTGTCAAGTATATACCCCTTGAAGAAATGCAGGTATTTGTCAATTATGGAAATATACTCAGTTCATGGCAAATTTAACTTCTTTGGAAGGCACTATTTGTTCTACAAGTTCATTCACAATTAATGACGTTGCAGAACCGGAAGGTGTGTGTCCTCTGCAACCTAAAGCCAGCAACCATGCGTGGCATTAAATCGCAAGCAATGGTTCTTTGTGCTTCCAATGAAACCCAGGTAAGAAAGAACATGATGCCTTCCTTTTACCTGTAATATTAGGTTCCGGATCTGTCTCTAGTGCTTTAAATTACTTCTGTGGTTTAACGAATGATACTACCTCATCCATCATCCATGATCACATGTTGTCCGTTGACTAGAAGACCTTAGAGTGCTCTAAGATTGATATGTGATCTTGTAATTCTGTCCATCAATCTGTTCATTTATTTTCTCCCTTGCACTAATAGTCAGAATTCTCTATTCTGTTTCTACGGGTTTGGAGTCTTTTGATAAAATGAGAGACATAATGGTATCTTACAGTCATAAAATGGTGTAGTTTTATAGAAAGATTTGGTTGTTGATACAGCACAATGGTATTATGCTATCCATGTAGTTGACCCCACCTAGTGGGATAAGGCTTGTTATTATTTGTCACGAGTTAAGTCACCATCATCTACTGCCATGTCAGGTTGACTAGAAACTGTGAAAAACAGAATTTCAAAATCTGTTAATTTTCGAGCTTTAGAATAGTAGTTCACTTGACCTCTTGCCCCTTTAAGCATGCCTTTTCCTCCATTGTTTTGTAATATCTAGAAATGCCTCTTTTCCATTTGTTTTTTTTTCCCTCTTTGCACCAAAAGGTTCGTCATGTGGTTTTGCATGCAGGTTGAACTGGTTGAGCCACCAACCTCTGCCAACGTGGGAGAGCGAGTTACGTTTCCGGGACACGAGGGTGTTCCCGATGAACTCTTGAACCCAAAGAAGAAGGTATGGGAAACATTGCAGGTGGATCTGCACACCAATGGAGAATTAATTGCCTGCTATAAAGATTTTCCATTCACCACATCGGCAGGCGTTTGCAAGGTTTCATCCATTGGAAATGGGACAATCAGGTAAGTCAATCATCAATCGACGCTTGGGAGTTTCAGAACTAAGAAAGCATCAGAAAATGCCAAGGAAAAGCCGTGCAGCAGTCTGGCTTACATATTTTTGACCTTTTTACGTTTGTTTTTTTAGTATAATTAATTTAATTGCATCTTCTACATTTGTAAGGTTCATAAAAAGAACAACACTATAGATGTGTGGGGGATTCTCATTCCATATTTATACTTTTTTTTTTTTTGGTTCTCCTTAAATTTTGTTTAAAATACACTATACCCAATCTCTTCTATCCAATCTCATTCCATATTTGATTAATATAACCTTGCTACTTGGTCTTTCATTTTAGCGAGTTAAATTCTGTTGTTGTATGAGCTGAGTTCCACAAGGAGGCCTTCTTATAAAGTAGGATGCGTACTACATCAAATTTATAATACAAGAGTTTGTAGATTTTTTTTAAGATTTAACAAAAATTAAGTAAATTACTTGTTCGTTAGATATATTCTTAAATATCTGTGTTATTAAATTATGTATTAACTTGTAAATAAAATAAATTAGTTTAAAGAAAAATGATAGTATATATCCATTAATTAGCATGTTTACTATCTCCAAAAAAAGTAACTTATAATACATTTGTTATGTCACCAAAAAAAAAAACAAAGCAAACCAAGGGAAAGGAAAATTAGCATGCCTAAAACAATTTCCCCAATAGTTGTCATGACAACACATTTTATTTTAACTATTTTCATATATTCTTTTAAATTAGTTATATTATTTCTCAGTTAATGATAAAGTGAAAAGGCCAGAGTATGGATAACTATATCCACGATGGCTCCTATTACTGATACAAAATTATGAAACATGAGTAACACTTGACAACATAGTCTTTTAGTTTGTGAAATTGGCATGCATAGAAGATTGTTGAGTGGTTGCCACCTTCCACGGATGGAACTTATTTGCTCAGATTCATAAAACCCCACAAGAATTTGGTTAGAAACTTCAAAATTAATCCACTGTGTTTTACTCTTATATATATATATATTTCATTTTGAGCTTGTTGTATATATATGCACTATATATAAGCAACCATTTTAATATGTAGGAATCACATATTATGTTCTTTGGTACGAGGAAGGTTCAATTGTGTGTGGCAACAGATCGGAATACAAAGTGTTTGATAGTTTTTTTTACCCAACTGAAGCCATTTATAAGATTGCTTCATTGTACCTTCCACCACATAATCAGGAGGTCATTATGTGATTTTTTTTTTAATTTTTTTGTAAATCCTTATTGTAATATGTGAAATTTTGACTGGGTCAAATTTGATTATTGTAGAGCATAAGTGGGTGTAGCTCTTACAAAGATATTTTTTGTATTCACATGGACTCCAATTCAAGGTATGAGTTCGTTTGGGAATGTGGTAGAGAAGTGCTTTTACTCAAGCCGAGGTAAATATGTGGAGGAGATTGTCTCGTTTTGCAAAAAAAATACTGTTGAACGTGCTTTTGGGTGAAAGTTAAATGTTTCCAAATAATCACAATTGTGTTTGAGTAGTCAAAATATGTTTGACTAGTACTTGAAAGTGTGCAACTCATCTTTAGTGTATGTAACTTTTCTTTAGTTATATAATTTGTTTTCCATTTTGCATATAGTTGAAGATATTGCAGAAAATGATGTATATACTAAATTTAAGCTGCAATATTTGAGACATACTGTACACTAAATATAAATAAATTTTTAACTAGAAATTCAAACTTTATTCACTAAGTTGTGAAACCTTGACTCCCTCGGTCAGATTTAAACTGCATATTGTTGAATTATTAATATTAATTTTGTTTTGTTAAAGAACATGTATATTTCTAATTGAGTTCAAGATACTATCGAATATTAAATGTAATTACTTCTCTAAATAAAAATTTAAATTTTAATTCATCATATTGTGAGAGATTAACCTACTAACCTATTAAATCGAATTCGTGAATTTCAAAGCAAACACAAGTGCCAAGCATTTAAAGCCCAAACTGGACCATCATAGACTCCAACCCTCCACCACGGTATAAAAACGAGCTGCCCACACATGGCTTCTACGTTCCAACTTCTGATAGCCTCTTCTGGTAAGGTTAGGGTTAGTTTTTCATGTGTGATGTGAATTAGATGGAGATGGTGAGGGCTGAGGCATATAGGGGAGAGCAGCTATGGATTGTGGCTCTGAAATACCCGTAGGTCCTCTACGGGGTGCCCTGCGATTTCAGCCCTTAACATTGATCAGAGATGGCATCATAGTACGGTTTTGTGCTTTGGGGGTTGCAATTAGGGTTGAGTCTCTCAGCTCTTTTGCTTCCCACTTCCTCTCTTCACAAACCCGCCTCCAAACGCCATTACATTATAGTTCCCTCCTCTCCTTCATCTCTGATTATCTGCTGGCTTTCCTATTCTCGTCGTTTTTCTTTTACTTCAGTTTTCGATCTCTTTCTTGTTTCTTTTTCCTCTTTAATTTGGGCTTTTTTGTGAAGTTAGGTTTACCAATTTGTTACGATGAACATTACTGGACTTGTATTTCTTCAAGTAATAGTTTTAATCTTTTGAAAAGATTTTAATTTAAAATCTTTCAATATATTTTCTATTTTTTATGTGGTCTTATTCTTTTCGTCCCTTGAAAGAAAGATCAACAATTTTCCAAATACTTCGCAGTCTATGACCCTTCTTGGATCTGGGAAATGACAAAACTGCCTTAACCCAGCAATACATATAGTTGTAAATGCACGCATAAGTGTGCGAGGATACAGAGTGTGGTGATAAAGCTGAATTTATCCACTTTCATGACCTATAGTGAATTTCCATTGATAAGCATCGAAACGTTATAATTTCAAACTTAATCTCAAGATCTTAGCTAAGCATTCTCCTGTTGGTCATTCTCAAACAAATCATACTGCAAAACCCAGTTTTCAATCATGGCCTGACAGTTCACGGCTTGGTCAGCTGGCAAATTATGCCCAGCTTCTAAAACCACGACATTAGTGAGACTCTGCCATTTTTGAACATAACCAGCAAGCTCGCCATTCACTTTCCATATCTTCCTATCTGCATTCAAATACTCCTCAATCCCTTCCCATTTCATTGTCTTCACCCATGCTTCTGTTTGAACCGGACCATCGATCAGATCATACTGGCCTTGGTATAGAAGTACTCTGCTTTTTGTCACCAAGTTTTCCACCATGTACTTCACACTCTTCATAATATCCTCCTGTGATGCCGCATATACGGCATCGCTACACCCTTCAAAAACAAGAGACTCACTTACCCCTAATGCCTTCTTCACCTCGCTGGATTTCAAGAACTCAATCACCAAATGACTATCATAATGAGCTTTTCTTGTGTAGTCGAACGCAGTGGCTAACCCTGTCATGTCCTGCAACAATCTGATAACATTGTTTCTGGCATCTCTTGCTGCACTCCAGTTCCCCAGTTTGGTCAATGTGATGGCTTCCAATTGAGCCTTCTCCAACTCATTCTTCTGCCTCTCATTGATCAAACCCACATAGTAAGCATTCTGAGCATGAGTAGCAACTTGTGTCACCGGATCGGTTAACCCATCCCCAATCGCCACGCCTGCTAAATTCACCCTCTCAGATGCATTCGAACGCGAATTCCTTTGTAAAATGTAATACCCAATGGCAGGAATATACTTCCCAGCATAGCTTTCGCCGATTATATAAATTGGGCGATCCTTGAAAGCAGAATCAAGTTGAATGAAATTGGTTATGGCAGCGAAGAGGTGTTTGGCTACAGACTTCTGGTCTCTGGGGATTTCTTCAGGGTTGGAGGCGATACTGAATCCGGTTCCGATTGGGCTATCGAGGAAAAGGAGGCCGAAGATTCTGTTCCAAGAGGCAGGATTGGGTTGGAGAGTTAGGGATTTGGTGACAAGCCATGGCCCAAGCTGGAAGAAGTTACCGACCATGGAGGAACAACCAGGGCCGCCTTGAAGCCAGATGAGGAGTGGGGTTTGTGAGAGAAGTGAAGTGAGGTTCTGGGCTTCATAGAAAGTGTAGAAAATGGCTGATTTAGAAGTGTGGTTAACAGGGAGGTAGCGGGATTTTGTGGGTAGGGCCTGTTTTGGGAAGGAAGGGGTTGGATTTGAAGAAGAAGCAGAGACATTGGAGATGAAGAAGAAAATGAAAAAGAGTGTGAGAGAGTTGGATTTCGCCGTTGAATCCATTTTTGGTGGATGATTCTACCTCTGATGAGTGCATGCACATCATATTGAGTTATTGACACGAAAATCTTAGAAATCATGAGAAATTAATTTTTGTTTGTAATAATCAGAGTTCAATTACATTCCGTATGGTGAAACGCCATATGGGTCACTCTCTCTGAACGTCGTTATGTTACAATTAATGGCTCTGTGTGTTTTGTCCGTTTGTACAACGGGTGCGCTTACCGAAACACTTTTCCTCTCACATAAACTGCCTCGGAATCTGTGTCCGTTTTCTCAATGTGTTTGAACTCTTTGTCCTTTACCCTTTGCCCTTTCTATTTGGACGTGTGAGAGACTCGATTTGTTATGAAAAACCACGGTATATTTTATATATATATGTGTGTATCACAAATTAAGAGAGATGTTGGTCCAAAAAAATGATTTCAACATATATATATATATATATGAAAGGACAAATGTGGAAGAAGCAGAAATCTGGGATACAGAAATTTAAGAAAAGGACAAAAAAATGCCCTTTATCTCATTCTCGTTTGGCTTGTCTCTCCACCATTGTTCTTCATTTTCTTCAACACATGTTGCTTCCTATCTCCTTCAGCTTCTTCTCTTGCGCAAATCCATATTTAAAAAAAGCCTCCAACTTGGCAACTTCGCCTTTTATCCTTTGTCGCTACCTCCTTAGGTTGCTCCATCATTCTTCTGTCGGCAACAAAACCCCTCCCGTCGTTCTCTCCATCGTTGCTATGGAAAGGAAATGGTCAAGGAGTGAGTGGTAGAGTCACCAAAGATGATTCCTTCAGTGTATTGGTCATTTAAATATATACAATTACATACATATGTGTGTGTATAAAATGTGGTTGCTGTCATATAAATATTGGTTTGTGGTAAATGTCTTTAGAGTACTGGTTAATGTAGTTGCAAAAATTGTAAATGAAGGAAAGTAATGTTAATTAAAAGTGATACTCAATATTTTTACGCAACTTATTAGAGTCGTTACAAAAGCTGTTAATTTTATGAAGGCTAAAGTATACTTTTAGTCATTTATGTTTACGTCAAATTTCATTTTAGTCCTTGAAGTTTAAAAAGTGCACTTTTAGTCCCTTAAACTTAACGCCATTAATCTCTCCTAACGGAAATTGCTAACTTATCAAACTTAACGCTGTTAGTTTAGATACTTTTTTATTTTACATAATTTAAAATATCAAATTTATTATATTATTAAATTATAATTAAAATGTGAGTATGTTTTGTCAACGTTTTATTGCATAGTTATCGATTAAATTTGATGAGTCAGCATTTTCTGTTAAGAGAAACTAACGGCGTTAAGTTTGAGGGATTGAAAGTGCACTTTTTAAACTTAAAGGACTAAAATGAAATCTGACACAAATATAAAGGACTAAAAGTATATTTTAACCTTTTATGAAACATGACCCAAGTTAAATTTCCCGAATGTCTTTGTCCACAAGCGTGTTAAAACCATGTTGCATGAGTCTTCTCCTTTTTACTTGAACAAACAATGTATGTCAAAAGTGGTAGTAACCAGTGTTACGATTGGTTAGAATGGTTACACAAGTAATTTCTTTAAAAGTGCTGTGAACTTAATAAAATCTGATCCAATTGGTTAAATTTTCCTAATCTTTTGCTAAAAGTGGTAGTTGATGGGCGCTACATAATTTATTAAAATTATTTCATGAATTGTCAATTATTTTAAAAATGTAGTCAATTTTATAAAACCTCACCAAATTGGTTAAATTTCCCTTACTATTTTATGTCAAAAGTAGTAGTTAATGGCATTATGCAACTCATTAAAATCATTTCACAAGTTATAAATCCTTTAAAAAAGTGTAATCAATTTCATAAAACCTAACATATTAGTTAATTTTTCTTATGTTTCATACACAGACAGTGGTAGTAAATTTTGCAACTTGTTAAAATTACTACATTTTTAAACGATTTTACAACTCGTGTTATGATTTTAATAAGATGTGTAATGCTATTCACTACCACTTCTAATTAATATTATTTTCGTCATTGATAACGTTTACAAAGATATCGAACATTACATTGAAGTCATTTATCGAAAACCAAGTTTTACTACTACAACCCTTGATGGTGATGAACTGATGATGATGATGTTGCCTCTCTTGCTTCTTCGCTTTATTCTTCCTCCTCCATGAGCATGCCCAAAAGCTGGGTTTCTTTCCATCATACGGTGGTAGTCTTACTTCTGGACTGCAATAAGGAGAAGAAGATGAAGGAAGGCAATTAGGTAGGTTGAAGAAGATGACAATGGTGGAGAAAGAAGAACTCGAGGGAGAGACTAAAGGGAATGAGAGGAAGGCTTGTTCTGTTTTCCTCAAATTTTGATCCCCCAGTATGTCCTTTAATATGTTGAGATCATCTTTTTGGGATTTTAGAATTGAGGTGATAGTTTTGAGGGATTTTCCCTAAATTAAAAGATACATAAAAGAACTGGGTTTTTACCAGATCATATAACCAATAGAAAGCAGATACCTGAAGCAATAAATACATCCAACTAAAAGAAAAGGACCTAGAAACAAGCTTATGGAAACCAAGCATGAAACCACTCTAAAGTCTGTAAATTTTGACGTTCTTACAACTGGCACCGTCAAAACAAAATGGCTGATAAGTTTAAAGGACATTTTTTTATCAACCCAAATAATCAGTTGAATTAAATAAAATGCTTTAATCGAATCCGAACCAACCATGCCGGCATGCCTCCTGGCTGTCCCCTTTCTTATTCTCCTATTCAATAAACATCAAGGCATGTACATCTCTCTTGATCAAAAGAAAAGGAGAAAAAATTTCAGTTAAGAATATATATTTGGGGAAGATATGATCTGAACTTTTCCTAAGAATATATAATTGGAGAATATATATTTGGGGAAGATATATATTCGGACAATTCAAAGAATTTTACAACTTTTTCTAAATTATATACCAGATATGATCTGAACTTTCCCCCCAACAAATTAAGTGTCATAACCTCATGATTCCATTTCACCAGCTTTACAACAAAAGAACAAACTATGGCCAAAGCACTTATACCAATACAAATCACCACAGAACACAGTGACACACACAATGGTGAATTTATTTCAGGCTGAGTCTATGCTATAGGAACAAATTTCTCTCTCTCTATCCAGGTGTCTCATAACCTCAAACTAAATCTCCAAAAACTTAGTGGCACATTCTCCTGTTGATCATCGTCCCCGAACAAATCCTTCTGCAAAACCCAGTTCTCAATCATGGCTTGAGAGTTCACAGGTTGATCAGTAGGCACAAGATGGCCAGCTCCTAAAACAACAACATTAGTAAGGTTCTGCCATTTTTGAACATACCCAGCAATCTCACCTTTCACCTTCCATATCACCCTATCTGCATTCAAATAACTCTCAATCCCCTCCCATTTCATTGTCTTCACCCACGCTTCTACTTGAACCACACCATCTTGCACATCATATTGGCCTT
>JANTPZ010000119.1:0-45296 GCA_025593235.1 Vachellia pachyceras | reverse complement strand
ATTGATTGGTTGGATTTATTTTATCACTTACTCTGCCTTTGAATGCTCAGAATCGATACATCGAGACAATGGATATGTAGCAAAAAGCCAGACAGAAAACAATAATATAATCACAGGCAGACGCAGACAGAATCGGGGAATCTCAATTTTGTCTCCTTTTTATTTTATTTAATGCAGTCGGATGAGTGGGTACAAGCCAAGCACGGGATTCAGTCAAGTGTGTCCTTTTTCCGTCAAGTCCCAAAAGATCCAGTTGCTGAAGATTGCTATATTGTGGCCTGAATTTCTAGAGAAAGCAGAGGCAGCATGTGGAAGGAGTCAAGAGTCAAGAGATAGACCAGCACTGTATTTATACAAAATGACTTGTACGGAAAAAAAAAAACAAAATGATATTACGAGTCAAGATGCGCTGATGAACTTGGCAGGCATGGACGGTCAGAATTTTTGTTAGGGGTTAAACACATGCATCGTATTGAAAGCAATAATATTTAAATTACAATTAACACTAAATATAAATATATCTTTTAATAAGAATTTAAAACTTGACTCATTATATTATTAAAAATTAACCACTTCCGCTGAACTAACCTTTTTCTCTTTGTATGGACCATCAGATTGATCAATGGTTTATTGTGGAAGGGCAGGCGGCCCATCATAGAGGATGGGCAGAACACATGTTTACCTCCGGCAAGGTTCCTAACAAAAATGGCTCTCGAGCTCCAATAACTCATTCATTTATACTGAGAATTCTTGTATAGATAAAACAAGTGGTCGAGAAGTTAAAAAGAATATCCGCTAGATTCACAATAGAAGCATCACTGTGCCTGTATTCATTTAGAGTGACCATAAAAGCAGAATACCAATCTTCCTGACCTTCCAATCCTGCCCTTGCAAGAAATAATAAAGTCAGAAATAACAAAAATGCATATCCTATCAAGACATCTTTGTCTAAGGTCGCCCAGCTTCTCTAACAACAATCTCCATTTTAGGATACAATTATCTAGAAAACAGCTTATGTTACCTCTATCCTATATTGCATTGCCAAATGCCCTATGTTAATCAAGTCCCGTCACCCCCTCCAACTTTTTTGAAGGGGACAAAAACTTCTCTGGTGTAATAGACTTGCAACTGCATCAAAGAAATCAACTGGCTTTGTTCGACAGAACTATCACCTCAGTACCACCAGCAGACTCGCAGTGAAGAGACATGCTGGCAGTTTTTGGGCTACACATGGACGAACCATTACACTGCGCAGCTCTATCAACCTGTAAACCAGGATCTAGCAGCTCTGGAGAGTGGTCCGTCCAACGGTTATTAATGAGAGCTAACTTCTTATCAGCTGGAAGGAAATTGAACTCAGCCAAACTAGATACCTCACTGTTTACATTGACACCATCCAAAATATCCTCGGCAAAACCTGAAGTCACTAGTATGAATCTGCAATCTCCAGAATTTGTGTCAGTCTGGAGATGTGATGTCTTGGCTGCACAAACTTCAGCATTTAGCTCACTACCCACACTGGACGATTTAGTGCAATTAACAGGTAAATCTTCAGAAAGCAATTCTTTAGATTCTACCGAATGATACTGAACGAAGTCATTGTCGCTTATTGGTCCACAACTGTTGGAATTTTTACGTGAACAAAAAACAGATTCGGCCAACTGGGATTCCTGAGACTCAGGATGCAAAGTTTCCACCACTATCTTTCAACGGGGTTACACTTTTCAAGTTATCACATGAGATTTCAGAATCTTCGGATTCCCTCATGCAAGACACAATCTCAGACCTGTGAGGAATATTTTCTGACGAGAGGCATGGAGAATCCTCAGCACCGTTGCCCCCGGTAACTACCTCATCTGATTTTGCGAGATATTGACTTCCTTTCTCAGACCCTGGGCAATGGCTTGATGGGATATCCGTAGAAGAAACAATCACTTCATTCCCAGAAGAGCCCAACTCATGACATGCATTCTTGGGAAGTTCAGTGTTGGAAGCTGCAACAGATCGTGTTGTGCACAAATAAGTATTTAGACTTGTTTAGAGATTGAAAAAAAAAAAAAGACTTGTTTATTTGTTGTATAGGAATGCACAACTACATGATAGAGCTGTATAGATTCTACCAACATTTACCTTCAGCACGAATCAGATTTTCCTCAGCAGGATTAGGCTTTGGTATCTTTTTCTGTAACATATCTACATGAGGGAACGCCAACAGATTCAAGTTATTTACCATTTGATTGCTTGTTAAATCAAGTGGCTCAAAAGCAAAAACTGAAGTCCAAGTTTCTCTGACTTCTGCTACAGCTGGTATTACCAATAACCATATGTTCAGAGAGCTGAGTACCTGATAAAAGTTGCAGAGATACGAAGTGCATGAAGTTGAGCAAAATGGAAAGTCCAAAGGGACCAACAATGAAACGAACAAAAAGAAAAAAAGGAGAATGAAGAAGATGTTACTCGACATATGTGCACTTCAGTAACACATCTAATAACATCTATCGTCGAATGACTTGATTCAGTTCAAAATGTGACTGCCCGCATGTCTTACATAACATGACTTGGCTTTGCTAAATATAGTTCGAATGAATTTATAGTATTTTATACAAAATTATTAGCACCATCCTAAGTAATGTGAGGGGAATGAGCATTGCATGGATCGTGGGCATAAGGTATGGTGAACTTAAGCTCAATCCACACTTACTAGTTCCAACCTATATAGCTGTGCCTAAATTCAATTATGAGCTTTCCCCTAACTAATTGACCTTATGCATTTGAATGTTAAAAATTTTGTTCAACATCTGTCTGCATGACAACAAAATTGCAAGCATATCATTTAGATAAGCATTCCAAGACTTCTGAATAGGAGAGATAATTTTGCCGTCTTAAGCCACATGCAAAATTTTCGAAATAAATGCATAATCATCAGATCGTGCCTGCTCAATGTAATCTAAACTTGCATCTTCAATGGAACTAAGGAGACGACGGCACATTCCCAGTCGCCTATACAAAGAGCGGGTTCCGATAAATGGCATCTCTGCTAGTTGGTTCCCATGGATCATATTAAACCATGGAATAAAAATTAAGCATCAGTACAAAATCTTGCCGATCACATTCCCAGCACACTCACATGTGTTTGGGATTCCATTTTTTTTTCCTTTTGAGGAGGGCTAAATGCCCAACTTGCATGAAAGCAATTAATAAATAATTAGAAAAGGTAAACTAGCTAAAATTAACAGACGTTTACCTAATAGATGCAGCACAGATAATTTCATCTCCCTTCTCTAGAATGGCAGTAAAGAATCCACTATAGTTCAGGCGGTTGAAGTTTGATCTGACAATAACAAAGATAATCAGAATTTAGTTATTAGAAAAAAGTGTGAGCACGGTAATTTTCCAACTTAAGTCCTAAAATGCACTATGATTATTTTGAAAATGTATCTCTAGTATATAATCAATTAATTGCTTAGACTATAAAAACCATTTGTGGGACATAGTATTCATTTAACTCTGAAGCTGCAATGCAAGAGAAAATTTCTTATACTTCAGGAACATTAGTCATTAAATATATTCACTGAAGAGGTCAAGGCAAATTTATTGGTGCAACTCTGCCTTGCGGACAGTCAAGGATGACCGGTAAAGAGTATTAAAGAAAAGAAACCCTGTGACCTTACCCACAATTATAAAGAATACTGTGGATCATATTAATCCCACTTCCATGATCAATATAAGGCATGAAACATTCATCCATTATCGACGCAGCAACTGCTAGCTTGGAATTGCATTCAACCATCTGAGATTTAATCTCAGAAGCATCTAAGCCGACATCTGATCGCTGAATTAATGTCCAGGAAAATCCATCTTCAATTTCATGTTTGATCCCAACAAGCATATTGAGTCTCTCATGTAACTGGCAGGCCAATAAACAAGATAAACTTTATTTAGTTACATCATAATAAACAGAAAGTGTCCGCAAATTTGACAATATTATTTAATAGGAATTGGATAATTGGTTACTCAAGCATGGATTTTATCAAACTGCCTATACGGTACGAATCATATATGACTTCACTGTTATGCAATGCAGACACATTACCAAGTTTACTCATGCTTAGGCAGGTGCGTGGGCAGTAAATATCACCCAAAAAAACATTTGCAATTTCTTCATTGATAAACCTGATCTTATAAGGCAGGCTCCACATTTCAGATTTCAAACTGTCCTAAAATTTATATCATTATTTGATTTCATATAAGGCACAATTCTACTTGGAAGAGCATAAGAAACAGTCTCATTGTAAATCATTTCAATATACGGACCCCTAGTTTTTAAAACTTTGATATTAAATATTGAGAATGACAGGATTTCAGCCTGATGGACCCATTAATGTTGCGGGCCATGTTTACAAGAAGAGACAGCCCAGGAATGCAAGCAAGGCCCAGAATGGAGCAAAGGCTCAGGGTAACGATAACAGTGGGCCCGAGAAGGGGGGTGAGGGTGACCAGACTGCTACCTAGGGTTGTGTGCCAGCAGGGAGGGGATGGACAGGATTTGGCACTGAATTTTGGAGAGCTCCTAACCTCTCGGACGTTAGGAACAGCTGCTGTTTTCCTTGCATTGTTTTGTGGCCCGAAATCCCCCTGATGGTTGTTTGGGACAGTTCCATCGTAGCACACCTGCCATCTTCTTCCCCTTGTTCCAGCTCTTCAAAATCTCCTTCCCCTATCTCATCACCAACGTCTTCCTCATCAACTAATATGAGTTGCAGTTGCTTTGCTTTGCATTTATGATTGGGGCTCCACTTCTCTTCACACTTGAAACATAACCCCATGGCGCGTCGGCGATTCGCTTCGGCCTCGGACAGTCGTCGGGTACCCCTGTTACTACTCCCTTCGTTGCTTGTGACCGTTCTTGAGTGAGTGGCCTTCGTGTTGGTCATCTTGGTGGGTGCACTTCCTCTGTTACTGTAGCTAGGCGTTCCCGACGTTGTGCTCGGGCTTCTGGGCATTTCTAAGGCTACGGAGAACTTGGGTGACAGTGGTGTCGCACCCATCCCTCGCATGGCATTGTCCTTACGCCCCATCTTGGATTCCCTACGCTGTCGAGCCTTCTCCAACGCTGAGTTACGGCCCTCCACTATCGACGCCATATCCATGAGATCATTTAAGCTATTGGGTTTCAACACTCGCACCTCCGCCTTGACTTCCTCTTTAAGCCCATTCATAAACATTCCCATAAGTGTCTCCTCCGACATGTCATTAAGAGTGGCCGAAATCATCTCAAACATTTCCCTAAATTCCAGCATAGTCCCACTCTGTTTCAGTCCCGCAAGGCGCTCATAATTGTCACCCACTCCCGTTGCATGGAAACGCTTGATCACTCCCTGCTTAAGCTCTCCCCAGGTCGTCACAGGGGTCCGCGTTTCTACCCATTGGAACCAGTTGAGTGCCTTCCCTTCCAGCCCGACCATAGCTGCGTCGAGCCTCTCTATTTCGGTGACTCCATTCACACTGAAATATCGTTCCATTATGAACGTCCAGCCTATCGGATCCTCCCCGTCAAACAATGGCATCTCCAGACGCCGAAACCTCTGTCCTTCTCGGTTGACGGTGTTCTCCTGATTTACTTCGCCGTCGCGCGGTGGCACCCCATGTCCCCCAGGTAACTGTTCTTGGAGCAGCCTATAAATATCGTCGCTTCGTCCGTGGAGCTGGGCTATGGCAGCTTGCATTGCAGCCCTCTCCTCACGAGCCTCAACAGAAGTCCTTTGCAGCTCGTTCACCACCTGTCTCGTCCCCTGTAGCTCATCCACAGCTTTATCTAAACTCTCCAACCTTACTTCCATCCTAGTGTTCACCATCCACGGAAAGAACCCGCTCTGATACCAAGTTGATGGAACTGTATCTTTATTAACCGTATAAACTTGAGGAGTTAGCTACAAGCCTCTTCAATGAGAAATGGAAGAGGTAATAAGGAAAAATTGAGCCAACTATCACAGTTCCATATACAAACCAACAGAGAAAAAGGAAAAACAATGTAAGGAAAACAGTTGTTCCTAACATCCGAGAGGTTAGGAGCTCTCCAAAATTCAGTGCCAAATCCTGTCCATCCCCTCCCTGCTGGCACACAACCTTAGGTAGCGGTCTGGTCACCCTCACCCCCTTCTCGGGTTCACTGTCATCGTTACCCTGAGCCTCTGCTTCATTCTGGGCCTTGCTTGCATTCTTGGGCTGTCTCTTCTTGTAAATATGGCCCGCAACATTAATGGGTCCATCATTACTTCCCCCTAAAAGTCTCACCTTGTCCTCAAGGTGAAAGTCTGGAAATTGAGCAATCATAGCTGCCAAATCCTCCCCGGTATTATCACAGTCCGGTAATTGCTGCCATTTGATTAGCACTTGATCAGTTCCATCTGTCATCCTCTTGATCTTTAGGACTTGTTCAGGTTGAACTTGTAATTCATACTCCTCAGATAAGAAGTTGGGCAGTGGCTGAGCACATACTGAAGAGGATAGGGACCTTTTTAGTTGGGATACATGGAAAATAGGATGTACCCGTGAATTTTCGAGCAATTTCAGCTGATAATGAAAGATAACAAAAAAAAAAAGTACCATTGATAATGAAAGCCAATCAACTTTGCATTAAGCTGGCAAATACAAATAAAATAAAAATACAAGGCAATTGGCATGAAATGATGAAGACATTTTAGGGGTTCCGTGCACAACAATAACAATATGTACCACTTATCCTATAAAAAACATTTAGAATGAAAGTAGAGTGCAAAATATAATTTATTGAATGAAAATAAATTAACAGAGTTCATATGATTTTTCATCAAAGATACATACTTTTATACCCAAGCAGCTTTGATGGAATGTTGATGGGCAACTATCTCAACAGATCAGGTCCCCACCATCTCCACAGACACCACAAGTGTCATCATTAGGGTCTCCACCAGCAACATCAATGAAATGAAATCCTTTATGTTCAGATTCATGGTAGAAAGGGTTTAACAAAGAAAACAGACACGACGGATCTCTTCGCCAACGAACGTGATTAAAATTATGCAATGCGCGCCACCAACCAGCGAATTACCCGCGGAATTTTTTAGGGTGGTAGGCTCCACTCTTTGAAATCAAAGAAGAATTATATATAAATCTTCCATTTAAGAATTAATTAGAGTATAATATCCGCTGAATTACGTCCGTGGAATCTTAATTACATATTATAGAAACTCAATCACATATATATATCGTTAATTTTTCAATAGGGGATTTATCTTCAATTCTCTCTAACATTAATATTTAACTTAAAAATACCACAAAAGTTAACAAATTTTTACAAATAGCACAACCTACTTTTTATAGACATGAAAGTTTAACTTATAAATATAAATTTTGAGAGCTCTTTTGTATTCAATCCTTTTGCTTACATATCTAATAAAATATTTTTTTAAAGGAGAAAACTTATATTCAATAATGAATATAATAATTATCCGATTCCTTAATAAAAAAATAACATGTGGATTTTGTAACACGTCAGAGTATCATAACGTATAACAACATCTGTGGTAGTGGCACTGGTTCCTGCCGTCTCCGTTCCTTATTTTCTACAAATCAAACGTAAAACCTATTTGCTACCAAGCATCAAGGAGAAATCGACGGAAACCTATTTCCTCCTATTCCTTTAACTTTCAGGGAGAATCAGATTATAGCTTTGTGTCTTGAAGAAAATGTTATGTCCAGTACTTAAGTTTTCTCCTTTATGAAAATATGATGAATAAATCTTATTATGTACAGCGTATAAATAATGTTGAGATTATTGCTGTTATCATGGGTTTGTTTGGATAGTTCGTCAGGAGAACGATCACAGATTCCGAGGTAAATATGTGAGTAATTTTATCTCAGTAAGCGCAGAAATGAATTTTGGGGAGGTAAACGGCCTTCCCAGACAAACCCATAAGAGTTGAGTATTTGATAGTGATGTAATATCATACCGTTGTCCCATTGGCAAATATATATATGTATCATACTGTTTTCAGAGAGGTGATCATAAAATAACGCTGAATTTTCAAGGAATGAGGATGAGGATAGAATAGATTTTCAAAAAACCAGTTTTTATTTTATATTTATAATCACCACCACAATCCAGAACCCCATGGTCCTTGGAAGTGCCTTGGCCGTTGAACCGTTGTTCGCTGATCTTCTTAAAGCGCCCGTCATCGTGGTATAAAAAAATAGGAGAAGAAGGGTGACGGAGAAGTTTGGGGGAGAAGAAGAGTAGCCTGTAAATAAATTTTTTTGCCAGCGACATAGTGGTATAAAAAAATGCATTCCCAGGAATAACCAACGAGCCATTACCACTGTCCATGAAAGCAATGCTCATTCTCTTGAACATGGAATTCTCCATTCCACCAGCAGTGAAGACTACCTTATACCAAACAAGCAAAGTGGACAATCCCCTTGGTCCGTTACCTCCGACCAACTAAACAGGGCCTTATAGTCTCTTAGCAATTATTGAATGTTGTCTCAATTGTTAAGAATTATTGTATATCTGTGTGTGTTAATCTGGAGGTGGGAATGGCGATGGCTTGACAGTAAAAAGGGTTAGTAGATGTAACTTGTAAGTGCGACGGACTCATACATGACAAGAAAACAAATCAAGATGATAAATAGAGAATATCCACCATTTATTTGAAGGTTTCTCTTCACTTCTCTCTCTCTGTCTCTGCAGACAATTTCAACTTTATAGGATTTTGAAAATCTTTACAGCGGACTATCTTCTGTAGATGATTCAGAGGACGTGTTCAGGCCCAGAAATCATCACCTCCATTATCACTTCCAGCAAAACACATTAACAGCAGACATTACCTATTTTTCAAGTGCGACGACTTGACTACTGAAAATGGAAGGAGGAGGCAGGGCTCGTTTAGAAAGCCGATCGATCAAACCATTTCCATGGTTGCTCTCTTGTATTGAAGAAATCCAATCACGGAATGAAAAGAAAAGAAAAGGCGAAGATCACGCAAAGAGTAAAAATGCAGTGTCATTGTATGTACAGAGAATGGTAGGCTGCTGAAACACCCACTCCCTTCCTCTAATGAATCACTTGGGCGGCGCCGAAGAAGCAGTGACGGAACCAGACTCCATTAGGATGGACCAAAGAACATGCACGTCTTCGCAGGGGCAGGACTTGACATCCTTGTGTAGTATGTATATCCCTGTACCTGTTGCATCATTAAAACCCGGATCATAACATTAAGGTACCAGAAAAACTAAACGATGTTTTCCAGAAAGACGACACTCACGCTTTCTGTGGGTTGAGTGGAGACGATCCCAGATCCTCTTCAACGGGGAGAGGAGGGAATGAAACCATCCCATCTCAGAAGAACAGAGGGTAGGTGGGTGGTGGAGAAGAAAATGGGTGAGCAGTTTAAAATTGGAAGGGTGGGTTTGCTTAGACAGGAGTAAATTTCGTACTACTGTTTCCCATAAACTCATTTTCAGTGTGTTCATGCAAGAAAGAAACATGCCCGCTTGGTGCTCTGTCTCTGTCACGCATTGAGCTAACCCCCATCAGTATAAAACTCAAAGGCTCTCTCACAAGCCTTCACGCTTCCTCGTTAACTCTCCTAATTTCTCCCAATCGTGTCTCTCAAGCCAAACTGTCTCTACTATTCTATTCTACGTCCGCTTTATGCGCTTTCTTAATATGCGGAGCTTATACGTGAGACGTTGCTCATTATCTTGCGCCTCATGCACTTCTTCTTCTTCTTCCTCCTCCTCCTCCGTATTCTTTTGTTTTCTTAACAAAAATAAACAGAAGCATGTATTCATAGTTAAATGGGAGACACAGGAAAGGGGTAACCCAGAGGACTGGTGAAAGCATATGACTTCTTCCGGAGTGGGATTGAAAGTTCGGGATGTCTCAGAAAAAATGTTTGATTTGGTCAAGTGCCACTTGCGCTAATTAGATCTGGGCAAGACAGATATTTGGCAATGGCTTAAGTCAAGCCCCTCCTGGTCTGTAATAGCATAATCTATTTACATCATGGTTTGTTCTGAATCTTCAACCTACCGTAATATTTATTATTTGTTTACTGACTTCTAGACGAAAACGTGTCGGTTGAAGCAAATCATCGGAGAAGGGACAATGCAGCAATTGAATTTCACTCAGCGGGAGATTATCAGGGCGAAAGAAGTCAGTACACTGTTTCATGGCTATTAAAATCCTGCCGATTGCAGGGAAATGCGTCCGCTTTACTCAATATTTACCTTGAAGATTCAGCATCAAAAGCTATGGTTTTATTTATTAATTAATGTGCCGCGATCTCCTGCAAGTGGTTTTGTGAAATAATTGGGCTCGTTTCAGAACGCGGTGGAGAGACACTTTTATTTAAGTTGAGGTAAACATATGAATGAGATTATCTCATTTTTACAAAAAAACACTGTTAAACGGGCTTTTGAATTCCCTAAAAGTATTGTCAAACGGAGCTAATAAACAATCTATTCACGTTTCCTGCTTTAAATAGTAAGTTACATTTAAATCAAATTTTAAAAAGTTCCAAAAATAGAGGTGGAAAATATACTTAAAGGCATGAAATGATCATTTTTTTCCCATTTCGGAACAATTAAATGTATCCATGTAAATGATAAATCAAAAATAAAATTTTAATGTATCCATATTTATTGGGTGCTCCGCTCGATCAGGAAGGACCTTTCAGTCCAAGTTTGGAATTGCCGTCCAGGTGAGGGGCCTAAGAAAACGTAGGTGCTGAAGCCCACAACCTTAGCTCCTCAGCTCAAGAGTATTTGGGCCTCGTTTCTGAGTCCGCATCCCATAGCTAGTCGGGTCCATGGTCACCTGGGGCTGAGTAGCCAAACGACGTCGTTGTACAAAGAACAGAGGGATCTGAGCCGTTGAATACGAAATAATCCTGTCCGTTAACTTGGTTAGGGGTTTGGGTCATTCTGCTTATTGAGACGGGATTGGACATGGAAGAGATGGGGTTGGAATCTTGCAATGTCTTCAGCGAAAACGAATGCTAGAAGCAAGTTTGATCATGGAACCTGATTGCTATTTCATAAAAAATCAGTGTCTTACGAATTCAAACTTGAAAGAGGAATTAACTAGACTGGCGACAGATTCTTCCGAGTTCCAATCAAATTCCATGCACTACTAGGAATGCCTTCAATTCGAAAGAAGGAACAGGTAACTATAGTGGATCCCTTGCAATCGCTCTTTTTTACTCACAAAACCCGATTGAAACTTTGATATATTGATACTGTGTTATAAATATGCTTGGTTGATTGGTAATTGAGCTGATATGTTGCTGCATGAGGCGAACGATCGATGAAAGAGCTTGGAAGCATGCAAATGGAACGAAAATGTTATTTCCCGCTCTGTATTTTATTATTTTTTTGGGGTGAAAACTGTATTTATTATTTTACCTGTGAGGACCACCTCATAGGCGTTTCAAAATTATATAATCTGTGGCAAATAAGATTTGAGGGGAATAATAACTGAAATATGCATACAAGCACAGTCGTCGCAGCTGCACCTGAAATCTCGGAGACAGCATCAGTGAAAATGTGGAAATACCAACTAACCGACTTTACTGTATTTATTTGGATCCTGCCTTTATGATTTTGACAGATGCTGTTAGAAAAACAACTGTAAGGGGGAGGTTGTCATCATCCCGTGACTCTCCTCTCCTTTTCCACTACCTTTTGTTAAATTCTCTGGGACCTCAACGATGTTTACTTTACTTGGGGCTGTTGCATGGTTTGACTCGTCTAAAGATTGACTGTAGTAAACATGGTTACTGCTGCTACTTATTTCAGGAACTTGTTTTTTGTAGCTACCTCCTAAATCCACGGGGAGGCCTCTTGTGAAGGTAATATGAGGCCTACTATAATAATCATGTGCATAAAAGAGCGGATGCCGTATTGATGCGACTGGGAATTAATGGTGACTGGAAAGGGACCACTAAGGCCTGGATGGATGAAGTGTGTAGATTGTAGAAGCAGAATATATTTCGTGCAAGTTGGCTGCCTCAAAATGAATCCCCACATCACACGTTTCTGTCAATGTGGTGTTCATTGTGGACAAGTACCTTTGCATTGCATGACTTGGTCTTTTCATCACATGGACGTGTGGAGGCATGGATGAGTGATCCCAGATCTTTGTTTCCACTTACGTCTCGGTTAGGTCCTTGTTTATGCTTTGCCTTTTTTTTAAACCTTCCATACTATTCCTTTTCCCCTCCACCTCAGAGGACAGTGACTACTGTTCCCCCACTGACAAAGTTAACATTAACCTGCATTCTCAAGCAACGTTTTTGTCTCACGCACTTTTCCTATTCCCTCTAATCATTCCCCTTCTACTCCTACCCATGAAATTCTTTCCATGTCGAGGCTACACTGCGAATATTTTCGTCTTTTCTTGTGCGAACTTTTCAAGATTCTCAAGCACTGTTAAGGTAGAGATGGATGGCCACTTTCACCTAATGGATTTACCATCCAATTAAACCCACGCATAGCAATTAATGGCCATACCAATATCGTTCGTTCTTCATCCAGATTACAGACTTACCCTTCCATTAAAATTCTAGCTAAAGTTCTAATTCTTATGGGTCCTCGGTCACCTTTCATTATTCTGACAAGTTCAAATTTTTGTGAGTGCAAGTGATGGATTTCGCTCTTTTATTTCCCTATGTCCAGGGTTGGAGTGATTGAGAAATGTGAAACGAAAGTGGGGAAGAAGTCGGTGGACTGGTGGCTTGTCTTTCATATCTCCCAGGTAGCTTGTGTTTCACACTCCATTTTTTGGGGGGGGGGTGTGCATATTCATTTTGATACACTCTTAACATTATCGTACTTTGTTCCATCTCCATCCCAGAACGGCCATATGAATCATGACTGCATAAAACCTTTATTTTTCTCTATTAACTTCACAGCCCACGGTGATCCCACTTCCACAGCCTCATTTTCCCCCTTTTTAACGAAACCCAAAAGTAGACTACACTTGTAATTCGTCGTAACATGACATTTTGAATTTGAATCATGCAGATAAATTGGGGATCATTGGGATGATCGAGCACCCATCCCCACACTGGTTCCCTTGTATCATAGGGCAGGCAGCCCCATAGCTGAAGTACTTTGTCGAACAAGGCTGTCAGAGAGAGTACCTGCAAAATAAAGAACGCCAGCGAAAGGTTTCACCTCTTTATTCATACAGGGAACGGGAAAAGGTTGAACAGTCAAAGAATGGCATGGAGAGCAGAAGGGCCATGGGCAGTGTGATTGCCCCCAAGGCGGGGGTACCTAATCTTGGTTGGTTAAAGAAAGATGATCCATCGTGTCATGATTTTAATTATTGAACATGATGGTCAAATGGCCTGCCTTCTGCCACTACGCCTTGTGCAACTCTTTCCTTCTCAACTCTGCTTTCAAAGCTATACGGTTTAGTATGGGCCCAGCGGCCAATTGCAATTAATGGATCAGGATGGTATAGTTAATTAATAAGATTTTTTCTTCTTCAAGCAACCCAAGATTCTATAATCAGTTTCATTACTAATTAATACTTCAGTTTCCCAATTAGTAATTGTTTTGATTAACTAAAGGGTGATCAAAACCAGTGTTTCACTAGGTAATCATTGATTCCATGTTACCCTGGGTCTTCTTGGATGGTGTTGAAGAAATATAAGATAAGATAAAACTTCTTACATATTTAATTCATATACAGAAAAAGAAACTTATATTGTTAATTCAAATATGTACTCTCTTTTTTCTTTATTCAAGAAAATTAAAGAGGAAGTGCACAGATTTTTCTGATACGTGCTGTTACATTTGTTTTGGCGTGACGTTACTTTTCCCTGATACACACACTGGTGTTTTGAAGCAATTCAGAATGTGATATTTTCCAGGTCATTGTTTTACTCTTTGATGATATTCCCACAATTTGTCTAGAGCAGTGACAGAATTATCATTTTCTATTAAAAAAGTCGCCTTTAATTATTCAAAGTAACAAAAAGACAGAAAGAAGAGAGTATAAAATAGTAGCCTTTCCAGCAAATATCCAGCTGTGAACTCCGCTTCATGCATGGCCAATTCAAGGCTTCTCCTCCTTCTCATCCCCCCATGTGCTTAAAGTAGCCTTTCCTTCTTTCCATTTTCACTGCCCATAACGTCCTATTCCCTGCAACAAAACCGCCCCCACCCAAAAAAAAAAAAAAGCAAAGCTATTACTTGAGCTGGTCTCCCCGCACAAACAGAATTGAAAACCTTTCGGCTTCTCTTTCTACTCCTCTTTCGCATCCCACTCTGAAAATATAGATACCCAGCTAAAAAATGAAGATTTTTGGAGCTGATCTGATCGCTTGAGTTCGACACGAATCGGCAGAGTAGGAGTGCCTTCTGCTTACATATTCTATTTCATCTCTATAGGCGGAAAATAGGATCACAGATTCAGAATCAGGTTGCTGCTCTCCGAAACCAGAGAGAGGAATTAGATTAGAGGCCAGATATCAATTTCCCGAGCTTTTTTACCATGAGGGAATTTCCTTCTTGCTTCGGTGAAAATGGTGTTCAGGTTGCTGACTCATCCTCATCAAGCACTGCCTCAAGAGCAGCTCAAAATGTGGTGACTTGTGTCTATCAGTGTAAATTTCGTGGCCGTTCTTGCTTAATCACAGTTTCATGGACCAAAAACCTGATGGGTCAAGGCTTGAGCGTTGAAATAGATGATTTAGGCAACCAATGCCTGTGCAAGGTCGATATAAAGCCATGGCTGTTCTCAAAAAGAAAAGGGTCCAAGAATCTAGAGGTCGACTCTAGCAAAATCGACATATTTTGGGACCTAAGCTGCGCAAAATTCGGTTCAGGGCCGGAGCCATTGGAGGGATTTTACCTAGCAGTTGTGTTTAATCACGAGATGGTGTTACTGCTTGGGGATCTGAAGAAGGAAGCAAACAGGAAGATTGAGAGTGACTATGCTGGCTCCGATGCCGTTTTCGTAGCAAAGAGAGAGCACATTTTTGGAAAGAAGTTTTACGGAGCGAAGGTTCAATTTTGCAATAAGGGGCAAGTGCACGATGTGACGATAGAGTGCGACACAGTGGGACTTAAAGAACCTTGTTTGGTGATACGAATTGACAGTAAGATGGTGATGCAGGTGGAGAGACTGAAGTGGAAGTTCAGGGGAAACCAGACTATATTGGTGGATGGTGTTCCAGTGGAAGTATTTTGGGATGTACATAACTGGCTGTTTGGGAATGCCATGGGCAATGCAGTGTTTATGTTTCAGAGCTGCATTCCCACTGAGAAGCTGTGGCCCGGCCACTCTGTTTCGGACACTTCTGTCTTGAAATGGGCTTACTCTCAAGACTTTAGGGATTCCCAGTTGCAAGGTCTTGGATTCTCTCTCATTTTGTATGCTTGGAAGAATGATTAGTCAATATGATACATATAAAGAGAGCGAGAGGGGTTGTTATATTTTCATTCTCAAGTGTCTGAAACTGATTTTACCAAGCATAGATTTCAATTGTGATGCGATCACATCTCATTATGATACTTTTGTAGTACAAGAAATTCGTCTTTAATATTTCATAAACGATGTCACTTTGAATCAATAGAGAACCTCTTTCGTCGGGTCCTTCCTTTTTTCTCCTTTTTTTTTCCTCTGCCTGCCCTCCAATCTGATCCTAAGATAATTTAGTACTGTAGTGTTTTTCATGTTTGAATTCCATAGCCTGGCTAAGCATGAGCTTTATACTGATGAATTCTATGTCTTACATTCAGGCTTGTTTGGATAACCCGTTTGGGTATCTAAAAGTCATTCCTGCGTTTACCGAGACAAAATTTCTCTCACATATTTACCTCGGAATCTGTGTCCGTTCTCCCAACGGACTAACCAAACAAGCCCGTTGCTGCTGGCTTGGATTTGCTGCTGCTGCTGGCAGCTGCTTGCTGATTAGTGTATGCTAGAGACTGAAATTTGGTGCCTTCGTCCACATTGACCAATGTGTGGAAAATCGATTTCTTTTTCATTCAAGTGATTGCACTCTCCTAACTCTTTTAAAGATTAAATATTTTGTTACACCACTTGGAACAGGATTATCTCTAACAGGAGACTACCCATGCTTTACAACCTATTTAAAAAAAATAGTCTGATTTAGGATAAGGTCAATAAAAAGCAATAATATCTGGAGAAGAGCGATATAATGGAAGATATAGCTCCTGAGAAACAATCAATACTAGCTTCCTTACAAAGAATAGAATGGCACGACACACTAATTTTGCCCCCTTTTCTATGAGGACGAGACTGAAGTCGTTTGCCTCTTACCGCAGTAAAACACGCATACATGCGCTCACAGAGATGCTCATGACTACTAGATTTTATATTTAATTTTTTGTTGAGGCTCGGCAACATTCTTTATTATATAAAAATCCAAACCTATACGTCCAATTGAAACATTGACTACACACCCCCAACTTTAATACACAAAATCAAGGAACAATTCTCAGTGGTGATTTAACTAGGCAAAGAGAGGAAGTAATGCCGAAGCTGTACATGTCCACCCAAAGCACGTGAAGACAAGGTAAAGTATCCAGAAAGGAGTTGTCAAGATATTTCTCTTCATCCTACGATTTCTAGGCTAATTTTCATTGATGCGCATAAATGCCTAACACCTGTTATATCGTTTTTGAATATGAAAATACAGGAAGAGGCAGAGACAACGACAGGAAGAACAAAGTTGAACCATCCAAATTACTGCTTCCTTTTACGACCAAATGTGTCTTCTACACCACTTGTAACTCTTTCTCTCCGTTCAGCAATCATTTCTGAATATGCCTGACAAAGAATAGATACAGCTTCGTTAAGAAAAACTCTTGCTTACTTCAATATTTTCTGCTGCGTCTTAACTTTTAATTGAATGAAAGTGCCGTAGAAGCTACTTCCAGACTCTAAATAACTGATCCTACGCACAGCAAGGGTAATCTACAGCAATGTCCTTGGTACTATTGTCCCTCATTTGTGATCGGAGAAACACAAGAAATGAATGATTGTACACAATTGTAAGTTGCCTAAAATGTTAGCAATGCTTCCTTGGAAATACTGCATCTTGAGGCCTGTGGGAAGACATACAAATAAAAAAAAAGTACTTTATATGTTATCTTGTCACAGACATCTGTCACATGTTGAACCATCACCATGTCCATATCAACTTATTAGACTTCAGAAATAATTGGGGGAGTATAAACCCAATGTCATCTCAAGCCTCTCAGATGTAATGTATATGAGCCAGAGAATGAAGGAGAGGTCAGTTACAGAACTGACTTCGAACATAAAATACTGATTTGTGTTCATGTCAAATAATCTACTTTTTGGAAGGGGGAAGCATGAAAAACCAAATCTTTTTTTATTTCCATACAGGACATGGAGCTTTAAATAATACGTTCGGAAGATTCCAGGTCCAGCTAAGCTCAAAAAGGAAAAAAAGGAAGCAACACAAATAGTGAGTTAACACCTTACCTTCGGATAAGAATACAGAAAGATGTACCACCAAGCGCAAATCAGTAACGAGATGACCGAAGTAACAGGCACAGAGTGCAAAATTAACCAGCTAGTGGCAATTATTAAGATCCCTGTAAGGGTTATTGTCCAGGGTTGACACCTGAAAATCCAAGGATAATAAAAAAGGGTATATCTAAAGCAAGAAACGTCACAAGCTCCATTAAAGAACTGGGAAGCAGAGTGGCTAGGACTATAAGAATAAAATAGGAACAAGAGGGAAGAAGGCTCACCAAGATGGTTTGGTATCCCAGACAGAGTCGTACTCGAGGGAGAGTTGGTTGAGGTAGCCTTCCATATCCTCGACGGCGCCATTTTCATCGAAGAAAAGAGACTCTTTGGGGTCATTGGAATTGAGACCGAAGACTATGGTTTTGTTGGGGATTCTTGGGGAACTGCGAGTGAAAGTGGAAGAAGAATGGGGATAGAAGACGAGATTCTGAGACGGGGGATGATGAGGGAAGCACAGAAGAGGAAGCGGCAATGGGGCGATTGTCCTCATTTTTCCTTCCTCGCAGATTCCAAATTTCTCACCTTCATACAACTATAGATATTCGGCTTATCTGATAATAATGTTTTTTACAACTATACACGTGAATCAATATAAAATTATTTTAAATTGTAAAAATCATCTTGAAATTTATAAAACCATTTAAAAATTTGTAAAAGATTAAAGTATACTTTTAGTCCTTTATGTTTATGTCAAGTTTCATTTTAGTCCTTTAAGTCTAAAAAGTACACTTTCAGTCCCTCAAACTTAACGCCGTTAGTTTCTCTTAACAGAAATTGCTGACTCATCAAACTTAACACTGTTATTTTTAAATCTTTTTTATTTTACACAATTTAAAATATCAAATTTATTATATTATTAAATTAAAATTAAAATGTGAGCACGTTTCTCAACGTTTTATTGCACAGTTATCAATTAAATTTGATGAGTCACCAATTTTCATTAAGAAAAACTAACGGCGTTAAGTTCGAGGGACTGAAAGTGTACTTTTTAAACTTAAAGGACTAAAATGAAATCTAACGCAAACATAAAGGACTAAAAGTATACTTTAGCCTCCATAAAATAACTCAGAATCTGTAAACTTCTTTCTCCCAACGAAATTTCCAAACACACATTATGATTGTTTGGAAAAGCTTATTTACTCCCCAAAAGCACGTTCAACATTATTTTTTTCGTAAAATAAAATAATCTCCTTCACATATTTATTTCGACTTATGTAAAAATACTTCTATGTCACGTTTTTAAATCCACGTTAAGCTGTTCAGGGTCCGCATGTATATTTCATGAGCAAGAGAATCCATCGTACAATTTCCAAACCTTTTGCGGAGTCCTCGAAATAAACATTGCACAAATTGGTTATCAAACCGCGAGCGCCCCCGGGGGATATTTTGAGTGGGACTATGGGTCTCATATAATTGATGACTGGTTTCTACGATTAACGATATAAATTATTTTTTAATATAATTCATAAGTATATGAAGAAAAGCTATCGGTCTTGTATGTGTATACAGACGTGTGTATATTGATTTTAATTTATTTCTTATTTTTGGTCCACATATGTGAAGGTTTGTTTGAAACCTATTCTGAAATCTATGTTTAGTTTCAAAATTTAAATTTTGACAAAAAATCTAGATTTTGTCTAAGTACAAATTTTTTTTTACTTACAAAACCTCAATTTGAAACCTAGGTTTTGAAATATAGGTTTTCTCTTTCCTACTTTTTTCCTTCTTTCTCTTTCCTCTTTCCTACTTTTTTCCTTATCTCTCTTACATCTTTCCTAATTTTTCTTCCTTCTTTTTCCTTTTTTTCTTTCATATCTTTTCTCTTTCCTACTTTTCATTTTTTCGCTTTCCTCTTTCCTATCCACTTTTTTGCCTTGGAATCCGTAAAAGCTAATAACTTCCCAAACATAAATCACTTTTCAAAACCTCGGAATCTGTAAAAATTATTCTAAAAAGAGTTTCCAAACAAGTCTTTAAACTTCTTTATTATATAATTCTAATTCTAATATTCTTTGATGTTTATAAAATGAAAACTACATATGACTCTTACTATCTTTAATAAAAAAATCATTTCAATAAATAAATTAAATGATAAAACGGATTTTATATTATGATTGAAATATATTTAAAACAACATGCAAATTCCATGCATCTCAAAATTTAAGGCTTAATTTTATATTCGTTTGTATTTTACCTTTTCACCCACAATTCTCCGTAACTTCAACCAGCCTTCATGTCCAGAATCGCAGAAGTATGACTTGTACATTAGGCAGCATATCCTCCTCGTTCAATCCCACCTTTCCGTTGGCAAGGATGATATCTCCAGTTACGAATATATATAACAGGATAATTGTTTCTACAGATTCTTCTCGTGCACTTCCCAGTTCGATGAAAATACACAGCCATGCATATTGAAGGTCTTCATAGTTATATAAACTAATACACAGGAAAAATGATTTTATTATTTTAGTCCCGGAGAAAGAGGATATTGGCCCCAAAAATGCCAACATATTTGCGAAATCGACCAACTAAAAAGGCCACAAATGGGTCTGACCTAGAGCTGGGAAACGGGCCGACCCGCGGGCCAGCCCGTCCCAGCCTGCCATCCCCAGGCCCGCAGCCAGCCCGCCACTTTTTTTCTTTCCTTTTGTTTTATTTTTTTTAAATTTTTTTGATTTTTTTAAAAAATTTTACATAAAATTTATCAAACCCATTTGATTTTTCGGAAAAAATACAATACATCTCTGAAAAATATAATCAACAATGTTTTAAAATACAAAAACATAGTACATAATCAAAAATCTCTAAAGTAAGTATGTATTTAAGATGAAATAATAAGGTTTAAAACTATATTTGAAGCTATTGAAACCTTATTTTCTTCTCACAAATAAATATAAAAAAATTTTAAAAAAAATATAAAAAAAAGTTAAAAAAAGCGGGCTGGCCCGCGGGCCAAACGGGCTCAGTCCGTTTGGCCCGTTTTTTGGCGGTCCGAACCCGCCTGAGCCCGCGGGTTGACGGGCTCAACCCATATTCCCGGCTCTAGTCTGATCGTTGCTCTGCTGTTCCTACAAAAACGTAAACCAACCTCCAAGCCTCCTGCAAATTTAGAAGTCCAAAGCTGGTAACTACAACAAGGACACAGCAGAACGCGAAAGTTGAAGAAAAATCCACTGTCCACGAGTCAATATCCTGGTTCTCCCCAGCTCACCTAGTTCTTAGAACATAATGTTAGAAATATGTGAGTTAGTTAAAGTGGTTAGTGTTAATCACTTAGTTAGTTAATGACCCAAAAGTCTATATAAAGGGTCATAATGTAATGATTTGTGTGTGTGATTATATAATCATCACCAAAGAGTGAGAAGATGAAGAATCCCCACCAAAGCAAAGAGAATGAGAGGATAATTTGGATCTCCCACTTCAATAGTCCCCAAAATGGGGTTAGTCATCACCCTCAAAAGAGGGTAGATTAGCGTTGAAAACCCAAATGGGTTTGTAGTAATATATTCACTTTCTTCTTCCACTTCTCAATCTCTTCTTTATTTCAATACTTTCAACACATAAAGTGCATACATTTAAAAATGCAGTAAGGGGGAGAGAGAAGGCACCCGGGGGGAGGGGGCATCTATAACCGGTATTGAATGAGCTTTAAAGGAAAAACAGATTGCAAGCAATGCAACCAACTTTAAAGCATTGTGTTGTACCATTCATTCTCGATGATTGATAACGCAGGTGAAACACACTAGTTTCCCTGGGAAAAAGGCTAACACCTTATTCATGGGGATAAGCACGGGATATGCAAACATGTCAGCCAAGGCATTCCAAATCATCTTATCTGTTCCTTGATAAGCCTTCCATTACATGAGGCCCCAAGTCAACCTACGAAACAAAGCTAACCTATTCTTGTGAATGCTTTTAATAAATACAAAGTGGGGAACTACCACATAGAAGGAAAAAAATTGCAGAATTCATTTTCCATAGAGATAGGTAGACAGAGAGAGAAAACCAGAATTACTAGATAGTTTCCTTGTTCAATAATTTCCATAGACCGAGCATCCCCTACAAAGGAAAATGGTCTACCTCATCCGAACTTTCCCCATAAATCACATAGATGGCATCTTGACCATCCTCATTGCCACTACCTTGATCGCTATTGTAGCTGCTCTCAGATGTACTCATAAAATTCCATCCATCTGAAGTATGGCTACTCAATTGTGATGGTAGACTTATGTCACTATTTAATTCATCATCAAACGGCTCAGCATAACTGCAACAAAATACAGAAATTCAAAATTAATGGCTTATCAAAAAAGAAAATGGAAAATACTTCCATTGTCACAGTTGCACACAGTATGCTTGGATGACCAAAGACACGATAACTAATATAATAACCAAACCTTCCTTCTAACGGAAATTCAGCAAGCAAACACAAATTAGACCTTGCTTCCAAAACCTGCTTTATTGGCATGATGCTGCAGTGGCAGAATAGAGACCAAAACATGAGCCATCCATAAAGTTTAAATATTACGTCCACATAGAAAATCATTACCTAGAGTTATAGCACCTATGATACCAGTCACCCTCAGATGCTAAGCCTTCCCTATTGGATATGTCCTGTATAAAGGCAATAGTACTGAGAAGTAATAACAAAACTATATACCATTCACTCCACAAAAAGGGAAAAAAGGCATAACTAATGGTCTGCCAAATCTTTCAGTTATCTTTTAAGAAATGCATAAAATATATTTCTTATGTACCTACAAGATGTACAAGGGATTTAAAATCACCACCAAGAATTGCCGTCAACAACATAGCAACTTCGAGCTGCACAAGCCATTGGAGTTTCAGAATGAGCTGTAAGGAAAGAATATAACAATGAAATACATGCCGTTACAATCCTCACCTCTTTCAGATGCATGCAATCCCTTAAAATTAAGACTTCAAGCAAAGTGCCATTAGTGCTGCTTCCGAGGTTTCTGGGGGAAATAAATGGATTCTGTATCAAGAGATGAGCTTAACACACAAAAAGGATATCAAAATTTTTAAATTCCTGTTAGGAATAAACGACCTCAAGAAGTTTCCGGTGATAAAATAGGATGTTGAAAAATCAGCATATTTCAGTTTCCATAGTCCCTGCATAGATGTACACAGATATTAACAAGATAAAGCCACAATTATATGCCATTACAGACTTTTGTATGCAGACATAAAGATACTATAGGGGGAATATAAGTGTTAGAAGACGCTGATCAAGCAAGGGCCCAAGCCTATTGGGTTAATTAGTTTATTCTTTTAATTACTATTACTTATGCCATTTAATCTGGATTATTTTTTTAATTTTATTCTCTCCATGACTTAAGCATAACTAAATCTGATCCTAGGAGATTAGATCAGATTTGATATATCCCTTGTGATTAGGGATTCAACTAAATCCTAATTCACTTTATATATGTAATGCTCCATCATTCACCTATGGAATAAGATGAATATTATTTTCTTCATCTGAAATTTCATGGTATTAGAGCCATGGCTGCCGAAAAAAATCAGTTCGGCAACTACAGGGCCTTCCGAACAGAACCAGAAACAGAGGCCAGTTCATTATGCAAACACCAACGCATGACCTCAGTCACAGGACCTGACCAACCTGATCACAACACACAAGCTTGATGGTGAGAACTATCACCAATGGTCTCTTTCTTTCCTCATGTTCATCCGTGGGCTTGGTAAGGAAGAGTATCTTGATGGCAAGTTACATTGTCCTGCTGCAACCAATGCCAAATATGCTACCTGGAGAGCTGAGAATAGTCATGTCCTGGCTGATAAATTCAATGATGCTAGACATCGGTAGAAATTTTATGCTCTATTGCACAGCCCGGGAGATCTGGGATGCGGCTCATGAGCTATATTCTTCTACTTCCAACACAGCTGTTCTGTTAGATTATACGCATTGAGACAGGGAAGTATGAATGTTACAGCCTACTCCAATACTCTAACACAATTATGGCAACAAATTGATCTTTATGATACAATTGCTCTAAATCATAGTGAAGATGTGATTATTTTTCAGCAGTGGATTGAAACTGACAGGGTATACAAGTCCCTCTGTGGCTTGAACTCTGAATTTGAGGAAGTTCAAAGCAGAATTCTTAGCATATCTCCTATGCCCTCTATTAGAGAAATTTTCTCAATGATAAAGAGGGAAGAAAGTAGAAAAGGCGCAACTCAGAGCTTCCAAAAGTAGAAAAAAAATGGCAGCCTAGAAGAAAAATGGGACTTGGGAACTCATAGAGCTTCCAAAAGGAAAAACCAAATTGGACGTAAATGGATACTTACAAATAAGTACAATCCTAATGGGAGCCTTAACAAGCACAAGGCAAGACTGGTAGTAAGGGGGTTCACTCAAACATATGGGATCAATTACCAAGAAACGTTCGCACCCATCGCAAAATTGAATACCATTAAGGTACTTCTCTCTCTGGCTGCTAATCTTGATTGGCCCCTATACCAATTGAATGTAAAAAAATGCCTTCTTGAATGGCAATCTCGAAGAGGAAGTTTATATGGAGATTCCTCTTGGTTTTAGAAATGAACATAATAAAAACATAGTATGTAGACTTAAGAAGTCCTTGTATAGTTTGAAACAATCCCCAAGAGCTTGGTTTGAACGATTAACTCAAGTGCTTAAGAAGAGTGGGTATCTTCATCGTCAATCATACCACACTCTTTGTTAAGCAAAGGGATGAAAAAATGGCTATTTTAATTGTCTATGTTGATGATATCATACTCACAGGTGATGATACAATTGAACTAGATAAGCTAAAGGGGCTACTGGCAATAGAATTTGAAGTGAAAGACCAACGGTACTTCCTTGGTATGGAATGGAAGTGGCTTGGTCAAAAACAGGGATAGTTGTGTCACAAAGAAAGTATACACTAGAGTTGTTACATGAGACAGGAATGCTAGGATGCAAGCCTTGTAATACCCCTATGGAATTAAATCGAAAATTGGGCTGAATAAGAAAAGTCCACTAGTTGATAAAGAGAGATACCATCGTCTTGTTGGCAAACTGATCTACCTCTCACACTCGACCGGATATCACCCATGCGGTTAGTGTGGTGAGTCAATTCTCTAGTCAACCTAATAGAGAACATATGACAAACGTATTTTGAATTCTAAGGTATCTCAAGTCTTCACCCGGTAAGGGACTCCATTTCAAGAAGGAAACTAAGAGGAATTGAGGTATACACAGATGCAGATTGGGCCGGCTCAGTTGTTGATAGAAGGTCCACTACAAGATGTTGTACCTTTGTATAGGGTAATCCAGTGACGTGGAGAAGTAAAAAACAACCTGTGGTTTCACATGGTAGCGCATAAGCTGAACTAAGAGCTTTAGCTCTAGGTCTCTGTGAAGGCCTTTGGCTAGAAAGACTGTTCAAGGAATTAAACATGAGTTATGAAGGTTCTATGAAGGTCCTTTGTGACAACATGGCTACCATTAGGATTGTAAAGAATCCTATGCATCATGACAGAACAAAACAAGTGGAGATTGATCGCCACTTTATCCATGAGAAGATTGAAGAGAAACATGTAGAGGTAATCCATATACCTACAAAGCACCAGGTTGCAAACATCTTAACAAAGTCTATTGCTGTACCAAAGTTTGAGGTATTAACAGGAAAGCTTGGAATGAAAGATATCTACTTCACTGCTTGAGGAGGAGTGTTAGAAGATGCTAATCAAGCAAGGGCCGAAGCCCATTGGGTTAATTAGTTTCTTCTTTTAATTACTATTATTTATGTCATTTAATCTGGATTATTTTTTAATTTTATTCTCTCCATGATTTTAGCATAACTGAATCTGATCCTAGGAGATTAGATCAGATTTGGTATATCCCTTGTGATTAGGGATTCAACTAAACCCTAATTCACTCTATATATGTAATGCTCCGTCATTCACCTATGGAATAAGATGAATATTATTTCTTCATCTGAAATTTCAATACGGTTTCTTTTTCATTCCTTTTGGTTAAAATGAAATAAGAGAATTCCATCTTGGGTAAAATGAATAGTCCAAAACAAAAATAAAGGTTTCAATCTTCAAATTGACACCATTGCCATGTTATTATCTGGTCATTGCATGCCAGCTATCAAAAAGACGAAAAGTGAAAAGCAAGCAATAGTTTAAAACTCAATTTTTTTCATTATTTTAGAGCTGGCGGATTATAACAATCCATGACGAGTTGATGACATTGGAGCTTAGAAAGATACAAGTACAGCACAGCTTGACTTGTAAGGTTTTTTCATCCCAACCCTACCCCCTATTGACATGAAAGGTTTATTAGACAAAATACTAACGAAAAATGAAGCAATTAAACTTGATAAGTTGTGAAACATGTAGAGTAGATAATTCTTACGGATAAATTTGCTAAAAAAAATACCCAATATCAACTGGAGACTAGCAAAAGTTAATCTCAAACACATTTTGGTACAAAATCTCTGGAAATTGAAGATGATAATTTTCTGGCCAAAAAGAAAAAAAGTTTATGTGCTTATATCACGGTCTGCTGATATTTAAAGAAGCCTTTAAACATACCTTAACCAATATGCGAACTTTACAATCATGTAGCTTAAAGCCTCTTAGTGACAAAGAAGTAAGATGAGGACACTTGCTTACAAGGTCCATGCAGGTTGGTATTTTCAAACTTCCATCCCTACCTGCTAGTTGAAAATAGATAAGTTGATAATAAATAAAATTTAAATTCACACTGCAGATGGAAACAAATAGTACCTGTTTTTGAAGACTCAAAACACAAACGCTCAATCAAGTGGCAATTCGCACTTATTGACACCAACGTTTGCCTCAGTTCAACATGACTGACAGTTTAGGGAAAACGTGTCAATAAAAAATGATTTGGAAAAAAAAAATCTATCAGATTACATGATTTAGAGGAATAGGAGAGGAATGGCAAAGATGCTAACGCATACAGATGCTCGAAAAGTTGAAAGAATAACTGCAGAATAGACATTTTAATCTTTTGTATGAGTGTGCACGTATCAACTTTTAAAAGAAGAAAGCAACAAAAACAATGACAATCCCCATTAAAGTATGAATTCAAGATTAAAATTATAAATATATAAAGGAAAAAATTATCTTGAATAAAGGGTTACATATACCTTGTGATTACAACAATCAATCAAAGTTATTCTTATGCCCAAGAGCAGTGATAAAATACTTTTAATGAGAAGAAGAGAACACAAGAGGTGCCACAAACATACAGCCCAACAATTTCCAGATCAAGGAGAGACGGGCAGGCTGATAATGCCCCATCAAGGGATACGTTATCCATTCTCTCAATATTATACAGGTGCAACTTTCTCAAAAAAGCCCTGCAAAATGCAAATACGAATGTTTATATAAAAACAAGCTGTATTGATCAAATGCCCAAGAACAACATACCCTGGAGCACCGTTATCCCCACTTAAAGGGGTTAAACAGGATCTGGTAAGAATGGATGACTCTCTCCCTTGTGGGGATCTCTTATCATTCCATGAGAAGTTAGATACCTCTGCAATAGTATTTCTGATGGCGTAAGCCAAAGGCTGAGATCCAGGCAAAGCAGTAGCACCAGGGACCAAACCAAGCTTAAGAGACCTTATTGCCAATCAAATGCATGGGGAGAGATAATCAGGGGGAACTAAAAAAGGGTAACATTGTAGTGCATACTCGGAAATTTTGCAGGGAAAAATGAATCATAATCCTTTTTTTAGATTCTTTTTTGCTGAAATAATACACGAAAATTGTACCATAACAAACACAGAAGTAAAACGATAAAATCGTTTGCATTTGCACTTTTTATAGGAAACTGCATGTGAAGCATCAAATGAGATGAACCATTCATAAACTACGGAGACTAATTTGGATAAGGTGGACCTTTCAAATCAAATAATCCATATCCACCCATACTTACATTTAAAAAAATAAAAAATATAGTCCATGAGATAACAGGATCAGCTCACAATGTAACTAGTTATCTACTATCTACTGTAATTTATGTTCCATTATCACCGTGTTGTCAATTAAATGTTGCATTTTACCTGGGAAAAAAGGTAAATATAGCATGTAATGGATCAGCAAGGCACAAAAGTCCTTACCGTAGGGCCTTTCCAGCTCGCTGAATCATTGAGGAAACTACTGCATTGTTAATCTTTGGAACAGTTGTTCTCAAATCAAGATTTGCATAGCACAAAGGATCCTTAGCGCATTTGTTAAAGAATGAACAGGTTGCAGCAGCATAGCATAGACTCCGGGTATCAAGCATTGAAAATACCTGTAAATCACGACAATGGATCAATAATAGAAAGCTCGCTTTCTTACAAAGACATGTCTATGTCATGACGAAGTTTCAAAGGGTAAGTAGATTCTCTCCATGAAGACTATTATGCACCCAAGTGTTGACACCACTAGTCTAGTGTTCTCTGCAAAATCATTTTTCGGGCACCTCTATGGCTTAGACACAGAGAAGTCGTGTCTAGTTAGATTGATACGAATGTATCATTCGTCAATCACACAGAAAATAACGCAGTAAATCAACATATCCACGGACTTGGGCACACAAAATAGTAAAATAACGTTTGCACCAGAGGAAGAGAGCAGTAATAGAAAAGACATCAAAGTCGTTATGACCTATCAGAAGCCTTTAAATAATGGTTTAGGCCTCAGCTTTTTCTGGTAAAGAAGTATAAGAAAATGCCTTCAGCCAAAGATGGTGTGCCGGGCACGGGCATAATTGCATTGCAAAAATCATTGAGCCGCAGACGAAACCCGAAATTTTTATTAATCTCATTAGGTCAGTTGAAAACAACACTACGTTGCATCCATAATCAACCGGAACAAAAAAAGGCATCAAGATGCAAGATGGAAATATTATGACATTCATAGGCGAAGGGGAAATAGGTGAGCAGGAAGACTAATAAGAAATAAGCACAAAATAAGAGGAAACGAACTGCCGATTTGCAAAATAAGAGAATAAGAAGAGCATCCAACGGAATAGAAAAAACAATGTGGAGGGATTTAAATGATCTAAGCCCCGGGGGGGACCTTGATGGTAGGGTCGGGAGGAAGAGGCCAGACGAGGGAATTGTGGAACGAAGCACGCTTTCTGGAGGAGTAATTGGCGGCGTCAAGAAGGAGGGAGCCCATTTGAAGGGCGCGATGGATGAGAAGGGTCTGATCGGCATCGGTGGGCAATGAGCGGAGAAGCCTGTCCAGGGAGAGATGAAGGGAGAAAGAGGGGAATTCAGCGAGGGAGAGGAATGCTTCAAGAAGATGGTCCACTTGGTGAAGGCTTTGGAATCTAGGGTTCTGGGAGGGACAGGGTCGCTTGGCCATTGATGAGGAAGCGTGGATGTCCATAGCTTGAGCGGGTGGTGGAGACTGTAAAAGAGCAGCACAGCACAATACAGGTGACGCAGAAGTAATAATAAGGTATCGGACTCCCAGATTCACCCACCAAACAAGGCCTTTGATGGGGCCCAACTGAACTGTTAGTCTGCCCACGCCACGTGGACGAGGAATCGCTTGACGTCACCTCTCTTTCCCACCCTCTCCGGTGAAATCAGTAAAGCCGCGATTTAATTGCAGCTACGGAGTGGAAGCTTATTTTATACCTTACGAGGTAAAATTTTAGCGGATTCCTAAATGGTACATCCTATCCTGGCTTATTGACTCTACTTGAAATTGAAAATGAACAGACTCGAGATAAATAATGGTTCCATTTGAGAATGCAGTAGAGAAGTATTTTTACGAAAGTCGAAGTAAATATGTGAAGAAGATCATCCCATTTTACGGAAAAACAATGTTGAATGTGCGTTTAGAGTATCAAACACCCCTGAATGGCTCCTCCACGGATAACCATATATACACTACCATCCTCAATATAGATTTTAATTAATCTTTTTAAAAAAGATTTAAGAAGTTAACAAAAGTGCTTTTAATTATATATAATACAGAGTATTTATATATATTATTAAATCATTATAGATCAATTTTAAAAATGATGAATAAATCAATTTATCCGACTTCCTTAATTTCTTGGGAAAAAATCAATTTATCCAAAAAGACCATCATCCTTTCCCTCCGGTCCTCTTCTCTGATCAACAGAAAAATAGATAGTAAAACCCAAACCCCCTCCTGTTCCTTTTTCGGCGTTTCGTTACGGTTTCATATTAATGTATATAGTACGTTGTGTTGTGACTCAGTTTTCTCTCTCTTGAATTAACCAACAAGGCGGATGTAGCGGAACAGGCTGGTTCAGAGTGAGAAGAGTAATCGTATGGTGGGGTCTTTTGTCCATTTCGCTCTCGAATATCTTCAAACACATGGTTATTTACGATGCATGAGCATGTAGAATCTGACGAAGCTCCGCTTAACCCTCACGCCCAGCCCACCAACTTTCTCACGTATTCATACCCCAGCCATTTCTGACGTTTTAACTCTGCCTCCATTTAGCAGGTCTCCATGAGACCAACTGGCTCAGAGGTCAGAACTGTTCTTATCTTGACGTGTTTTTCCATATAATTCTCACGGGGGCCATATTTATATAACGTAAAACGCATGCCGCAACAGCTACTTTGAATCTAACCTGTTTAGAAGATATTGATTTACAGACTTTTTTCGACAGCCAATTTAAATTAAAACAGCGAACCGTTCATTTCAGTATCGGAGGAAGTGATCTTGGATTATTACACATTACGGCGGGGCCACTATGGACAGTGGTGGGGAGATGACCAGTGAAGAAAAAGAGAAGAATTAATTTTAAGTGACTTTCTCGAAGAGAACTTTGGCAATGTGGAAGTTGATGGTGCTTGAATCACAGAAAGCCGCATAGTAAAAGCTCTTTGCCACTGCAAGGAAAGTATTCTTGATACTGGAATCTATGCTGCTGTTGGAAGATTCCTGAAGCACCAACTGCACAAGTTGCTGCATTTCTGACTCTGCTTCTGAGGTGATGATGCGGTATGTCTGCATGCCTCTGCCGCCACTCTCATGTGCCTACAAGCGTTAAAAAGAAACTTCAAGGTTAAGGTGTTTTTTTTTCCGGAGAATATGAAAAAGACGAGTCAAGATAATGCAGCAAAAATATCAAACTATGGGGTAACATTCACGTTCGTTGTGAACATTTGTGTTCTGTCGCTGACCTCGTCTTTTTGGTAACAATGGAGTCTGTAGCAGACTCTGTTGGTGAGCTCGATGAGTTGTTGGTAACGAGGATTCAAAAGCAGCTCCTCTGAAATCCAATTCCCTGCGCTTAGGTTTAATATTTTCACCAGAAGCTCTGCATGTCCCTGACACGTGTCCCCTCCTCCAATCTGCCAATTTGATAGCCACCTTTTCCACTGCATATCACATTACGGTAAAATCATGCAAACATTGAACTAGTTTTCGTTTTAACGTAGACCACTCATGTTTTCTTTTCATTTGCCAAGTTGAACAGTGCTTGTCAGAAACAGCGCCGAGCCTCGCAACAGATTATCTATTACTAACGGCATTTTAATAAGTTGCTATCATGTTAGAAGAATCCAGAGAATCGGTTAATACAAGTAAAACCAATACCGTAGAGGAGAAAAATAGGAAGCTGGACTCACGGTATGGTGCAGATCATAGCCAATTTCATGGCCACGAGATACAAGTATGTCCCACGAGAGCTGATCTATGGTTCCAACCAAAGCTCCCACGAGCCCTTCATCTGTTATGTTCCTTTTTAATCTCCTGCGCGCACAAACAAAGAATTGAAGAAGGAACGATAACGAGCAGAAAACTGGAAAAATTTGATAAGAAGAATGCATGAGAATTAAGTTGGTTTATTGTTGTATTAATTTCATTACCAGACAGTGGAGTAATCACGTTCGTTGATGCAGTTGATGAAGCGATTGACGAAGGCTTTCCTCATTGGTTGGTCCTTAACATAGGAGGTGATCGTGTGAAACAAGGCAGAAGTTTTGGCCCATGCAAACCTTTCTTGGGACCTTTCAGGCTCAAATATGCTCGATGCTGCCAAAAAATATGCGTACAGAAGAGCTTTTCTGCTTAATCCAAACCCTTCCAATCCACAGTCTGAGTGCCACCTGTATATATACAGTTGCAAAGTTGGGTGCAACATATAAAGGGGTAAAACACTAAGAGTTCTTGAAGCTTGAATAATTGACGCTGATCTTACTTCTGAATGCTGGCCCATTCTCTTAGGTGCAGTGCTTGGCAACTGTTGAAGTCTAACTTTGCCAGCTCCAGATAATTACTATTGCTCAGATATGGCATCCTGTTAGGCACACGGCATATCTTTTGTTAGGGCCGAATTTCATAATAAACGCATTATTTTTTTCAGTTAGTTATTTAATTCACTTTTTATCAATAACCTATATATTTTGATGCCATCAAATAATATGTTAATCCCCCCCCCCCTCACCAGCCTACCGTTAAAGGGGAAAAATTGTGAATGAAGCACCTAAGATTCTGTATGCCACGCCTTGGATTATCCTGAATCCTGGTGACCTTAAAATGACAGGTAAATAAGGACGACAGCCAACGCTTCTGCCATTTTTAAGTTTTGCTCGGTGTGCTGGTTAATTAAACATTCTCGTAGACTAATTTGTTAATAAGTACTGTTTTTTAATTATATTATGAAGCATTAATTTCTCTCTACTAATTTTTTTTAACACAAGTATCTTTTACTGAATCTAAAGATAATCTTATTTGAAGTAATATCAAGTATTAAATGTGAACATCTCTCAAGTATTATGTGTGTTATTCAATACGACTTAACACAACTGAATATGGATCCATCAATATTTCATTACTGTTATATATATATATAGTATTGAAGATATATTTAATTAACAGTAAAGAATATTTGCAATTTTCCAATTTCAAAGTATATTAATCTTTCACCACTGTCATGGTTCAGTCCACTTTTACCACGCGAACTGACTGACCTCAAATGGCTGTTATTAGTTGATTTCATTTGAGCAGTTCAAATTTTGGTGTATGTTGATGATAATAGAGGCAGAGTGAGTTTAATTTATTTTGACATTACATTCAAGATATTAATTAACTGATGTGAAAAAATTCCAGTTTATGAAATACTGTCACATCAACGGAACAGATTGAATGTTGGGGGATAGTGGGCCGGACGGAGATGCTGACTTTGTGTGTGTAGAGATAGAGCGAGAGAGAGAGAGAGGAAAGAACCTATAAAGAGTCTTGCCAATCCAAACGTCATTGTCACCGCCATAATGATCCATATAAAATCTGGTTTCCACTCGAGGTAAACTCGCATACCATGGGATTTCTAATGCGTAAGCCACCTGCAATAATCACTGTCTATCAGCACCAAGCTAAGTACATGCTCCAATATATGTACATGATTATGATGATTACTACCATTCTTTAGTCAGTTAATCAATTAATTTGGCCTCTGATGTATACCTCTCCAGGTAAGTTCTTCATAATGATCCATTTATCCACGAGCTCGTTCGCTGCTTGTTTCTCTCTCAGAAACTTCGCCGAGAATTGCTTTGCATCTTCAAGAACCTTCTCTCCCGGAAACGCCACCTGACTAGCTCTGTACAGATTAAACATTCCCGTCACCGCCTGCGTTGACTGCCCCGCAAAGCAGAAGAATTCGCCATCCCTCTCGAAGTTCTTGAACACGTCTGCTTTCAAAATGTATATAAGAAATTAAACAAGATCAACCATCAATTAATTAACAAATGATGTGCAGTGTAAAAATAGAATGGAACTCACTGGATGAAACCTCATAGCCATGTAACCTCAGTAACCTGAACCCCATTGCCGTGTCATCAATATCTTGAACATTCGAATTACTTGCCCAGCAGATGCCCTTCTCGGTCCAATGTCTGCTTCAAATTAATAATACAGTAATAATGAAAAGGAAAAAAAGGAAGAGCTTTTAATGATGACGATCTATTGACGTATAGGAACACACCACTGATCATGTCCATATATATGTGCGTACCTGTGAACATAGCTCATACAGTCGTTGATCTCGTTAGGGTAATATCTCGAAATTCCGAGGCGCTGTAGCCTGTCAACCAGCCAAATATGTTCGAACAAATCCACAGGGTATACGTTGGGAACTGGGACGAGATTAAACAAGAATAAGTAACAAAGAATGGCAATCAATGAAATGGCACAGAAATGAAAGGTAAAAGCAGCAGTAATGTTTAGAGTGGCCAATAAAGGTGGAATAGTACCTCCTCCATTGAACTTGGTGACAGCTTTATTCAAGTAACTGAGACAATTTTGGTCTCTAGTCTGGGCAAGAGCATATGCGGTGGAGGACGGAGAAAACAAGAATGACCCATCTTTGCACTGAAGCTTTAGAAGGTCCTCCCATTCGAGCCCCGCCATGCCTTCCAGGCTATGAAGCAGCGTGGTGGGCACTTTATGCATCAGCTCTCTTGGTATTCTATATATACAAATTAGATCATGCATGACACAGTCACACACAAGCGCACACTGCGTTAAACAACTTTACATGGCTTGGGTGTACTTTTTCCCATAAAACTTTTTTAGGCTTTACAGCTAAAGCTTTATTTAAGGTTGTCCCTAACCTCTGTCCCTAGGTACCGTACCTTGAGAGCTTTACATCTCTCTGGGCAAATATCTCCTTCAAGACATGGGAATCATCTCGTACTTTGATGTTCAAACTCCGGGCCAGATCTAGAAGGGAAGGGAAAGCAACTTCAAAGCCTATCGGCGTGTGCTCCGCCTTCTCACTCTGAAGCTTACTTAGGTTCCTATTAACGAATGCCATCCCTACATGCCATCCAAGGTAGGTAAAACTATATAAAGTTACAAATCATTAATTTTAATTATATCTGAACGGTACCTTTTTCGCACTTTTCGGGTTGGATATTCCATGACTTTAACGCAACAACGCAGGCCAAGGTGTTGATAATTCGATCGTGCGCTAAGAATATGTGAGCATCACCCCAGGAACCGTCTGGAAGCTGATTATTGGCAATCCATTCAAGACTAGAAGGAAATTGGGGGGCACCACTGCCATGAACATCTGGTACAAGAGCCACCCATGCAGTGTCATAAGCAGATATGGTGATCTCACCATCTTCCAAGGAACGCAATGTCGATCTCACAGCGTCAACTCTCTGCTTGACATCTTGATCACTCAGCCAAGCCTGTCAATAAATATGCATAATGTTTGTGACTGTGTTAAGGAGACAGAAATACCGAGAATACTGTTAGATGATAGTTTGAAGTGTTTTAAATGAAGGAGAATTAACCAACCTCATAAGCTTGGTCCTCCTCGTCTATGTCATCCTGGACAATCTCTTGCCACTTTAACGTTGGCAGGCCTCCCTGAACTACAGAGTCCGTGGTATATCCTGCACAGCCATACAGCAGAATCTAGTATATTCTCACCCAAAGCTCGATTGTTTGAGTGGAAATAAAGACAAAAGCAAAGGAAAAAGGAATGGACATGTGCATGCCTGCAGCTTGAGTTCGAGGTTTCGACACAGCGTTGCATGTGAGGCGGGAATGGAAGAAGAAGCTGAGTTCTTTGTGTTTGGACTCGGATGATGGGGCACCTGCATGCAATGATACAACTGTTCACAAGTGCTACCGGTGAAGGATCGATCGTACTAAGTAACTGACTTTCGGCTTTCAAATGATCCCATGAATGTATGTAAATATGGCTGCTTTTCCCATGTTTTTCGGGGGCACGAGAGCAAATACATAATAAAAATGAAATACGGAACATTTTGCATGAGAGAGGAGTCAAGAGGTGAACCTGGAGGGAGGAAGAGAGATGAGGGAGGAGAGAGATGGAAGAGAGAAGACATGGTGAAGAAGCAGGAGGAGGAAGTAGTAAGCCAGGATCGGAGGGGTTTGGGAGAAGATGGGGCACTTAAATAGGAAGGTGACAGACATGAGATTCGAGCCAATTAACTTGGGGCATTGCATCGTAGCGAAGACCATTCCACCTGTACCTCCACATGTGATCTCCCTCCCTACAATACCAACTCTTTTTTTTTTCAATTAACGTAATGCCCAGTATCCCCCACATGTTAATTGATGCACACCCAATAATACTACATCATCAGATATTTTAAGTAATATATACTTGAAGTTATCAGTCTCAGAGTAGCGCAACATCCCGATTAATTCCATCACAGTCATCATACATGAAAAGGTTAGATTAGTTGCAGCTTACAGTACGTACTACGTACGTGCCGGAGCATTAATGCTCCAATAGTACGTCCAGTTAATTAATAACACGAGGTCAACCATACTTACCAAATAAGCTGAAAACTAGAGATGACCTACCCTGCCAAGCATCCACTTAAAAAAAAATCAGAAAAATAGCACATTGAACTCGTCGCATATGCGCTTATAGGAAGATATGTCACAGGATTCATTTCTCGTAATATATAGATGGATCTTCAAATGACCTTTTTAATTATATATATAAATGCATTGGCACATGCCCAACTAGCTAAATAGTGTCGGTTAATCAACAGACCATATCTATTAATCAAATCCTCTATGATCGATGTTGCCTGATCCACACAACACACCCCACTGTTTGTTTTGGCTGATCGATCGGATCGATCAAGTTTAAAACTACATGTCCAGCTACGCATATCTTGAAATAGTAAATCCACAGCTCTCCTCACTCGTATATTAACTTAATTGATTATAGGTGTCAGATGCAAATTAATTAAGGCGGTTGGTGGGTAATGATGAGATTGCAATCAAGTAAATAATTGTCTATGATATCCATCCGAGGAGGGAAACGATCCGTGGGGAAACAAATGTATGGAAGGTGTCAGCACATAGAGGAAGTGTACAGAGACGCAATGAGGAGATGGGGAGAGAGATCAGAGAGAGGCAAGTGTGCTAACCAAAAAGACGAGAGAAATTAAAGGCAGCCCACTTCATAGGTTCTCCATTGCAGCTGCAGGGTGTAGGGGCTGAGGCAGAGGCAGGCATGCGTGCACTCCGCAAGAACCATACAATGCCTGAGGCCAGATAGCTGCCATGAATACTGCTTCTGCACATGAACACTGTACTACTGCGTATTCATGTTTCGAAAAGAGAAAAAAAATCATTTGCTTTCATCCCTTTGTTTTAAATTTAGTACATATGCCTCCTCTCTCTCTCTCTCTCTCTATCATCTCTTATTGCTTTATTCTATTAGCACCGTTATCTCGTACAAAAGTTAATGGTGGTAACAGCGCAAGGTTAAAGGATCCATCAAAAAGAGAAAATGGATACATGCAACAAGCTCAAATGGAAACTACATGTGCTTACTGTTGGCACCGCAACTGTAAAACAACAATGCGTGAAGTAAAAATGTCACCCGAGTCGTGTCCGTAAACACTGTCATAAAGAGTTATTCCGCCACAGGACGGCAACTCCCCAGGATTAAACAGGTTCTTCTTGCCGGAGCAAGAAACAGAACAGCAGAAAGGTAAAAGAAGCTCAGAGAGCAAAAGGGAAGAGAGGAGAGGAAGCTTGAGAGCTCGGTGCACTGGACTCTTTGGTGGAGCTCGCTATTTATAGGCGCTGAAGCATGTGAACGTTGGACCACTAATAAAAACCATTAACACCCCATTATCACCATGGAATTATCACCATTAACAATCGGTTAGCATGTTGGCAGACAATGGAATTAAGCAAGTTCAATTTCAGAACGTTGGCAGCCATTAAAAAACAAAACGGTCTGGACAGGTCTTAATACGGAGACAGCAGATTCATGTTCAATCAAGGTTGGAAAACGTTTGAGATTAAATGTGATAAATGTAGGGAGTTAATGATCTCGAATTAAAAACTAACGGTTCAAATATTTTGAATTCAAAGGTTCCAAATTTTAGGCAAAATATTTTCATAAAATTATTTTGTAAATTTCTAAAATGAAATATTAAAAAGTATCTAGTGCCACTTTTATTCGCGCGCACCGGGGGGAAATCGCCAGATTTCAACTGCGTTGCCCCATTTCTGCTTGTTCTTGTGCGCACGAAACCCAGCTCCTCTCTTGACCCTTTTACTAGCCCACATTCCCTTCTTAACATATATACCCTCAAGCCCTCATTGACTTGAGCAATGTGGAACTTGGGGTTCTCTCTTTTAACACACACTTTTCCAACACTTACAAAGTGGCCGTTTTCCCTTCATATTTATGACTGCATGCTTCTATAATTTATAGGAAAAATCACTGAGAGATTTCAACACAAGGTGTGTTTATTGAAAAGCTAAATAAGAAGTGCACAGCGTATAATGATGATAAGTTTTCATGCTGGAACTAATGACATGTCAATGTTACTCACTCGTTATTATATTGATATCTGTTGGTAATTGCGCATTATTTCTTCATCGGAATCTCATCATCACGGTGATTTCTCCTTATTTATATTTTGTTATTTATATTGTCCCAAAAAAATGGATGTACAGAGATAAATGCTGCAATCATGAGTGAAAGATACATTGATGATAACAGATATTGATTTTCTTAAATCAACTCATTGGTCGGATTATAATATGAATAACATAACTAATAAAACAGCCGGTGCACAGTCTGCATCACTATTTGAGTGTCTTGGTGACTGTTGAGAGTCGCTGGAGCGAAAACATTAACATGTTCTGATGATGAAGACAAAAAAAGTATTCTTGGATCATTATTTGTTGTTCTACTGCCCATTTCGGTTTGTATTTTATTGCTCCTGATTTTGATTTGAATCAGTATCGTTTGTTCTTAGCTTCTTTGGCACATGTTACTGCGTTCGAGTATTCCTGAAAGAGGATAGAGAGGACCACAGCCATGCACATCTAACAAGGAAAGTGTTCACGGCAAATGAAGACATTATTGAAAATAACTCGATATTGCATTTTTTTAAAAAAAATTTCAAGATCCTCTACTGAAGTTGAGAACATAAAACCAAGCATGTATATTTTAGCCTGTAGATCCCCCCAGTGATCGAAATCAAATAATTTCCTCCATGGGCTTTGATATCCATTCAGCAAGATAGTTTTAAGAAAGTATTATATGCTCAAAGCAAATCGGTTCAACAAAAAATCCTATTGTAAAATTCATGAAAATCAATATTTATTCTAAGGCAAGAAATAAAAAAAAAATGAGTGCAAGTTTTGAGGATTGTATGGAATTCCCAAAGAAGAAAATCGGAATAGATAACAGTTGTGACGTTACTGAGATTGTACCCGTTTAGAAAAATGATGAAGAAGTGCTTCTGTCATTTACGAAGAAGGTTTGTGAATAATATTATCTCGATTTAAAAAAAATACTGTTGAACGCACTTTTGGGTTTCCAACCGCTTACCAAACACCCTAATTATTTACTGTTTCTTACTTTGCTATGTAAAGCCAAAAAAAAAAACACACACACAGTTCTTTAACAGTTGAAGAGATTTGGACTTTGACCCATATCGCATCTTATTATTGTATAATCATGGCAGGTGGAAGGGAGGGGTATTTTGCATATCTCCAATCACGTGCTTAGAAATTAAAAAAAATCACAATAAAAAATATTTAGTGGGGTGGAACCCACATGTGGCCCTAGTTTGAATGTGATCACTGCTGGCTTGCGATAGCTTCCAAGACCGAATCCTCCCCCAAACTCCCAGCATAGATGCTTTCCCGGTTTTCCCCTCAATTCTAACAAAGATTAAACTCAAAGATTAAACTAAAAACAAAACAGGATTAAACTCTCAATCTCTGGCTAGCTAAAAAGTTCTTACGCCACTAATCTCCAGATTACGTGTGCGTTTGAGAATCTATTGGGATGATGATTTTTATACAAATCGAGGTAAATATGTTAAGGGAGTTTTATCTTAACTTAAGTAAACATGATTTTCAATGTGATGGTCAAACATGCACTATATAGTTACTGGCTTTTGATCCTTTTTCTAGCATATCCTCATATTCTCTTCCCTTCATCATCCCCCATCATGTATACAGAAGAATAAAAAAAAGAAATATTGAATGGTTTATAAAATACTATTTACAAGTCATTTTTAATTATAATTTGAGAAAACAGGTTAACCTATTGATTGATTTCGTTTTACTGACTCCTCTTCTAATATATAGTTCACATGCATCAAGAAAAGGTTCAAAAACTCTACCTTTAAGCTGAATAACTTTTTGATGTACCATATAAAAATAAAATTAATAAAGTAATAAATAAAAGATAAGTTTGTACATTTACATAAAAAGTTTAACTGTATGAATTATAAGTGGTATTGAAAAATTCCATCCCGCCTGAGGTAAAATTAACTAATTTCACGGTTCTCAATGAACAGCGATTAACCTGCAAAGAAATGCATTGGCACATGCCCAACTAGCTTAGGGCTGGTTTGACAACCACTTTTCAAATCTAAATTTGATTTCAAAATCGAGATTTTGTCTAAGCAAAATTTTTTTTCCCAAAAGCTATTTTGGTTACAAAACCTCAGTTTGAAACCTAAGTTTTTTCTTTCATAAATTTTCCTCTTTTCTCTTTCCTACTTTTTCTCTCTTTCTCTTTCTTACTTTCATATTTCATACCCACTTTTTTGCCTCGGAATCCGTAAAAGCTAATAACTTCCTAAACATAAATCACTTTTCAAAACCTAGGTTTTACCTCGGAATCTGTAAAAGCTATTTTCCAAAATCTATTCTCCAAAACCTAGGTTTTGCCTCGAAATCTGTAAAAGCTATTTTCAACCTTTCATTTGGTTAATCAACAGACCATATCTATTAATCGAATCCTCTATGATCGATGTTGCGTGATCCACACAACACACCCCACTGTTTGTTTTGGCTGATCGATCGGATCGATCAAGTTTAAAAATACATGTCCAGCTACGCATATCTTGAAATAGTGAATCCACAGCTGGTTAGTTCACTAGAGTATCACCATAAATAAAAACGAGCCAACCAAGAACCAACACAGCTAGAATTGGGAATTCGGACTGGTCTATTCAGAACAGCTCGAATTTGAAAATAACTCAAAACACAATAAACCCGACCCTCATATTTCAGGTAGCTGGTCAATTTGTTAGCCCAAACTGTTGTTGTTGTTATTTAGATTTTTTAACAATATAAACTGATATATTTATCATTTTATTATAAATTAATTTGTCCAACTTGTAAACCAACGCAATGTAATGATACAACTAACACTTTCTTAATCTCCCTAGAGAAAATCAAAATCGAACTGGGGTTTATACTAAAGAACAAAGAGGTAGTACTATTCTCAAGTTAAAAGATATATCAAGTTTGTCCCTTACACAAATCATAAAGATCATAGCAAATCCACAATCTTTTCAATTAGTTGAAAGCACATGTCCAATTAACAAGGTAAGTAACAAAGTAAAAAAGAATCAAATATCATTTAGCTCTTGCCACTAAACCAGATTAAATTCACTCCACAATCTCAATATCCTATCATGTCATTAAAAAAAATGATAAAACGGGCTTATCCTGCCCTCTCAAAGCAGTCTTGTCTAACAAACGTTACGCACCAACCGTGCATCTCCGTACAAAGAGTAGACAAAATTTGACCTTCATGAGAGACGAATCATTTACATTTATGTCTCCAAGCATCAAACGGTTAGCAACTCCTGAAAGACGCAAAGGATTACATCACCCAATAAGGAAAGAAAACTTATAAAATCAATGCTGTCTCGTTCTTTCACTATGACTGCAGAAAGGAAATTAAGGTTGCCCAAAGTTAAGGGGCGGCCGATGAATCTATAAGTTCAAGTATACTTCGTTCCTTGCTTCTTTTCCTCATTGATACCCATTATTAAAGTAGAATTAGACACGAGGCTTTATGCATGCTTTGAGTAGAAAGCTTAAGATACCTTTTCTTTCTGTTTGTAGACACTGTCAATCTTCTTCATATACTCATCAGTCAATTTCTACATGAAGATAAAATAATTAAATGGTTAACAAATGGAAGGCAACATTAAAACAAATTGGGGTATCCTCATTACCAAAACTATCAATTCTAGAACAATCAATCTCAGAAATATAAGAACCCGACCAAGTCCTTACTGAGTCCAATTACAAGATTTGAGATTGATATTGATCAAACTAGTGATACAGAAACTCGTAATTAACTCAGTAAGCTCTTGCTTCTAAAAAAAAATGCCTTCACCAAAGTGTAAAAAAGAAGACATGGCAATACAAAGTTTAAATGATCAAAAAGCCAGTACCCTGCCTATTTGACAGCATAGAGGATCAAGTTACCTGCAAATCACTAGTCAAGTCTTTCACGTTATCTTCTGAGAGTTTTTTCTCCTGTACGAAAAATTGTAACAAAATGATTAACAAATCATTGGAAAAGAGGCAACCAAAGGCCAGGAAACAATTAGTGAACAGAGAAATGAAAGGAGAGGAAATTTAAACCTTCTCAAGTTTTTCATAAGCTTTCAATGCATCTCTTCTTATATTCCTCAGAGCAACCTACAAACAATAGATCAAGTTCAAAGTTCAAACATTCAAATGAAAGTTATTTATGACCAAGATTTAGCCAAAACATTTGTCCTATAAGCATCGTAGATCTAACACTTGAATAATATAAATCTTAAATTCAGTTCATCGATGACTACAAATCTATCATTCATCCAGTTATAATTTTCGGCAAGAATAGGAGAAAAAATTGTATTTTTTTAAGGTAAAATAGTGGCTTATGTTAATTCCCTCTGAACCCTTGAGAAAAGTCACAAGAAGTTTCATCCTGAATTTGGCAAAAAACAAGAGAAAATTACAATCTCAAAGTTTAGGTATTGTTACAAATGTACCTTCCCTTCTTCAGTTTGTTTAGCCACTATTTTTGATAGTTCCTGTAAAGTAAACCAATCATTAGATTATACTTTGAATTATTCCGATAAACAGGATAATCAGGTGAATTAAACAACCCTATGGGAATTATCGCCTGGACTATCAAGTAAACTTCTCACAGAGAACTCTTCTTCGTTATTATGGCTAGGCAAGAGGGGATGCTATAGGATTTTTTTTATTAACTTAAGCAGAAATGATAATTAATTATGAATATTACTCAGTTTGTGAAAGTTAGAAAATTTAACCAAGATGCTACAGACTCAAGGGAATGGAAAAATACCTTCCTTCTTTCCGCTGTCAATGGTGGAATACTCAATCGTATCACTTCTCCATCATTATTTGGAGTCATGCCAACATCAGAACTGACTATGGCTTTCTCAATAGCCTTCAGGCTGAAAAACACATTAAAGGCAATACTAATAACCAAGATTTTGTTCCCAAAAACATATTAAGTGCAAGTTCCAAGATGCCATGAATACAAATTCTGCCAGCCTCAACGATTTGCAGTCAACTATAGTAATATGCTTGACATGAGACTAGCACATAGGGGAAAGAACCGGAAATGTTAGGCTAAAGACAACAGCATGCTGCATGTATAGTAGCACACAGAAGTCAGAACACATTTATAGGATCATTTTGATGACTCCCATTTCCTCCACCTCTTCTAGTTTATGACTATAACTCACCTTGATTTGTCATACGGCTGTACCAAAAGAGAACTGGCATCTGGAGTGCTAATTTGAGCAATGCTCTTCAAGCTAACTGGCGTTCCATAATATTCCACCTACAAGCACATAAGAAAACCACTCATTTACAGGACTAAAGTATACACAAATTAAATTTAGATATTCATTACAATAATTGATGCCTCGCCTATATAACAATGTATAGTAAAAGTTTCCTTTGTCGTAAGCCAAATCAGGCTGTATGTGTTACTCAAAAGGCAAGTAATGTTTTCTTTGATAACTTTTGGCCACATAATTTCATTAGTAGCATGAAAGAACGATGTACAAATAAGATGAAAGATTAGCAAACAGCAGCAAACCTAGCTGAACTAATTGGTGTGTCAAGAAGTGGGAAAAGAAAAAGTGGACACAGGATTCAGGATAATGATGAGGTAGATGGCTAGATTGAATAGGCTTAATTAGACTGCATCTTAGAGGAAGGGAAATCTGATCGGCTTAGCCTGACTTAAACAGGAGAGCTTGGGACCGGAAAACAGAAACGTCTGATAGATTCTAACAGTCGCAGAGATTTGAGTTATCCAGCCCCACAAAACTAAATGATTCTCAATCAAATGAAAGAGATTCATTAAAAACAAACCGTGGAGTCAACACTTTTTTTTACAACAGTTGGTGTACTTAATAACGTTTCCATGCATTTTCTAGAAAGGATGGTATTTAACAATAAGCAACGCCATAAGCCAGCTCTCACATTCGTACCTCTATTTTGTCAAGCATAGCTGGGTTTGCTCTCCCTGTCCTTATAGAATTGAAATTTGCACGAACAGTTTCGATAGTCCTTTCCATCCGATTTGTCTAGGACAAATCGTAAAGAGACACTGTCAGTGTAACCATCACGATACAACAGAATTGCCGACTTCTATCACGGAATTCAATCAATTTAACCACAGTATATTTTAAAATCAATCTTCACGAATACACTCACAACATCTTTCTCAATGGAGGCCTTCTCAGCTTCTATTTCTTCAATAGTAGCGGCCCTCACAATTCCAGTCCTGGAAATATAAAAAAAAAACGATAAAAATATTAACGCGACACACCCCAATCATCGCACTACTCAGTGACTGTAGAGAAGAACGATGAGCTCACCTCCGCAACGACCTCCTCGGAACAATGAGTCTGCCAGAAAATCTACAGGGAGCACCGAGCTTTAGAGTCACGTAGCTTGCAGCAGAGCTCCACGACAACTCCCTGGAATACTTAACGCAGTTCGAGACTACATGAAAGGATTCTGCAGAATTTGTCAAAACGAAGTCATTTTCGCAATTGAAGATAGTGCGCATTACTGTACAACAAGAACACGCACCTCTAAAGGGTACGGGGGTTTTAGAAGGGTTTTGATGGGGACTGACGATAGACCGGACGAGGTTAGCAGGAGAGAAGGATGTTGCCATGCGAGCTCGGACGATCGACCCGGACGAATGTTCGCAGAAGGATGATCTGTGGATAAGAAATTTCTCGTCTTTTCATTCTGACGTCTCAGTTTTTTTCTCATTTTTTGTATAATAAAAGAATAAGTTCAACTTTATTATAAAATTATATATAAATGTGATGTCCATAAAACTTTTAAATTCCACTTAAGATCATCTCCCTCTAAATGTCAAATCCTATAATCTCCTACCCCTTATTATTCCCATACTTAATGCCATAAAGACCATAACCTCCTATTCCTTTATGTTGTATCATAATATGGGTTAACTCTTTTGTTTATGGCATTGTAACTCTTGGAAGGGTTTAGTGCCTATAAATAGGATTGTAAAGCAAATGGTTAGATGTACTTGGAATCATATGGAATGAGATATGATCTCTTGCTTCTTCTCTCAATTTCCTCTTCTATTATTCTCTTCTTCTACTTTCCAACTCTTTTATTTTATAACACGTTATCAGCACGAAGCTCTACCAAGGGAGTATTTCCTTATCGTCATCTTAGAAATTTCTTCTTTTTCTTCTTCTTCTTCTTCTATTATATTTTATTTGATCCATATATCTATGATAATCTAAACCATTATATGGAATTAAAGATATTCTTTTACCGATTGTTTTTTTACATCGGGTTCCATGGTTAAGATTGGAGATTATTGTTATTTCATTTT